>JANIJG010016179.1:8108-18524 GCA_024611175.1 Megaceryle torquata
CCCCGTGGAGCTGTGGTGCTGAGGGCCAGGGGTCAGTGGTGCCCTGGCAGTGCTGGGGGAACAGTTGGACTTGATGAGCTTAAAGGTCTCTTCCAACCAAAATGATTCTATGGTTCTAAATCTTGCAATAAAGACTTTAAACAACTTTGCTAAAGGATCTTGGAGACAATCTGTCACGTTCCTCAAAATAACCAGTGTTGCGTAAGTTCCCATTTCCATATTGGGCAGTTTCCTCTCAAGATCCATAACAGATGGTATTTGTTCCAGGCTTTTTCTACTGTGGGCACTCCAGACTACATTGCCCCTGAAGTTTTCATGCAGACTGGATACAACAAGCTTTGTGACTGGTGGTCGCTCGGGGTCATCATGTACGAGATGTTGATCGGTAAGAGACCGGCAGCGCACAGGGTTTGAGCAGGAGTGGTGCAGGACAGCAGCTCTGTTGATGTGCTTGGGGTCAGGTTCTCAAAGCATCTGCTCCTTCCGTGGTTTGTGAGGTTTGTTCTGGTGCATTGTAGACTTTCAGTAACTACAGGAACTACTTTTGCTTTTTATAAGATGGCATTTTTCTTTTCAGGTTATCCACCGTTCTGTTCTGAGACTCCTCAAGAAACATATAAGAAAGTAATGAACTGGAAAGAGACTCTGACGTTTCCTCCAGAAGTTCCAATATCTGATAAAGCAAAGGATCTAATTTTAAGGTGCCAGCCACATGGTTTGCCAGTTAATACAGTACTAATTTTCTTGTCATGCAGACTGTCCTATGTATCTCTCATAGCTTGCTTCCCATGAAAAAACCCCTGATGCTTGTGACAGCTCCATATTCTGTCCTGCACACGCATCAACTGCTGAACTCCCTTGTTAACTACATCTGTCTCTCAGAGGTCATTCAGTGGAGCCCCAGCTGAACTGGGCTAAAAAGGGGCTCCCATGCAAGCGCCGCTAGTCTGGCAAAATATGAATATTTCTGCTTTCATTTTGTCTGTGAGCTTCTGGTGGAAGAAACTTCATCTTTTTGCCAGAGATGGCTTCTTAGGATGGTACCGGTGTCTGTAGTGGAGCACACAGATGTATCCCAGTGCACGCTGCCTTTGCTCTTTCATTTGTATTTTCAGTCACTTACCAATTCTCAGGACAGAAATATAAATGTCTGGCTTCTTAGGCTTTGTACGTCCCTCTGCTCTACATTGGTCCTGAAGTAGAAAGGGCACGTTATGCTGTTGGGAAAGAATATCCCATCTTCTTAATCGTAGCATTTGACATGATGTTCCTGAGCATAACTCTGTGTGGTTGTTTTTTCACTGGGAGTTCTTAACCCTCTCCATTTATATGTCAAGAAACTGTAGTAGTGTCAGTTTGGAAAGCTGTTCCATTTCTGGATGGAATGCTTTCATTTTCATTCCTCCTTCATTTGCATTCTTCCTTCCATCCCAGATTTTGCTGTGAATGGGAGCACAGAATTGGTGCATCTGGTGTGGAGGAAATAAAGAGTAACCCATTCTTTGAAGGGGTTGATTGGGAGCATATCAGGTAAGATGCTTTGCACAGAAGCAAGCTGCTCTTCTCTGTGGTCCTGTTCAACAGAAGGGAGCAGCTTGACTGGCATTTATTGTATCTAGGTGTGGGTGAGAGTCTTTTGTCCCTTATCTGAAGCTTGCTGAGCTTTAGGTACCTTCAGTCTTTGATTCTGTTAAGAAAATGGAAAGTGGCAGAATCCTGCTTTCTTCTGCCTTGGCAATCTTAATGCTGAAGCTGCTCTTCTTGGCAGGGAGAGACCCGCTGCAATTTCAATAGAAATTAAAAGCATTGATGATACCTCAAACTTTGATGAATTTCCAGAATCTGATATCCTTAAACCAACAGGTAAATGCTTTGTTTCTGCATGTAAACATTTCTTCAGCCTCTCCAGTAGAATGCTGTAACTTGGGTGTCAGGAGGTGGGATGCAGGCTGGTGGATGATGCAGGAGCCACCTGACAAAGGGATCTGTAAGAGGCAGGACAGCTCCCAGCAAGGCAAGATCTCAGTGGGACCTGTGATCCCAACGCTGCGAGTACCTCTTGGCACTGGCTAATTCTCGCTAGCACATCAAACGCTGAGTGGAGAGGGTGGCACAGAACTGGATGGTGTGTTTTGGTGTAAATCTCTAAAGGTTCCTTGTATTTACGAGTCAAAGCAGAGTCACACGTCTGCACCCTGTGTTTAAAACACACACTGCAGCAGTTCCTGACTGGGGTTGAAGAATGAAACCCAGATACCTCGATTTGGGATATCTCTTTCCTTAGAAGCATTTTCTCCTACTCCACATCCAGTATTTTGTATGAAAATAAACCCTGGAGTCTTCAAAGGATAATTGTTATTTTTTTTCCATGTCTTGTCAGTGGCAACAAGCAACCATCCAGAGACTGACTACAAGAACAAAGACTGGGTTTTTATCAACTACACCTACAAGCGTTTCGAAGGGCTGACGGCCCGAGGAGCAATCCCATCCTATATGAAAGCAGGAAAGTAAAAAAAAATCTCTACCTGGGGACAACTGAGCCATGGAATTAATCTTCCTGTACTTTGGGTTTACACCCATAAAAGAACTTATTTCTTTGAGGGTTTTTTTTAAAGAAAACTTGAGGGCTATCAACTCTTGGGAGAAGACTTCAGGACCCTGTTTTGTTTCACACCCCAATTGTTACCAAGGATTTTTTTTTCCTCTTTTCTTTGCGCCATGGAAAAAGATCCCACAAACTATTTACATCATCTCTGCTGCGAGCACGTTTTGCTGCTTCGGGAGCAAGAGTTTTGGTTTTCTTTATAAATCCTTTGCCAGCTTGTACAGCCCATGGGGAGGTGAGAACGAGCCTTCGCTTTGACGCTGCAAAGCGCCTGGTGTTTCTAGGGACTGTTGCGCCGATCCTGCATTAAGTGACAAAACTCACATCTGCCAATTCTCCCAGCACTGTTTTCCCAGTGGCTAAGGACTTCAGGACACAAGAAACAAAGCAATAATTCAAGCTTGAGATAGACAACTCTCCGGGAAACTCTCTAGTAGAAGGACACAACTTGTATTGCCTTAACCTTAGTTTGTAGAGCTGGTTTTTATAACGCTACTTGGAAGCCTCTTTAATAGCATTTCTTGCCTCTGTTGCCGTGGCCTCCGGTTGCAGTGCACTTTACTTTTGGTACTAAGACAGTGACCCTTAAGCCATTTAATATTATTTTTTTCTAAATTAAAAAAAATGTGCAACAGGTTTTCTTTTTTCTTTACTAGACAGCCTTAGAAGAACCGGGGCCATTTCCTCCCCTAAGCGCCAACACTTCTCAGTTGCTGGATGAAAAGAGGGATCTACAAACAATGCAGATAATAAAAACTACAGCTGGTAACAGGAGTGGATCTGGAATTAGAGCAGAGAGGGAGGGGAATTCATTTAACCTGATCCTTGGTGGGCATCTTGTGTACAGTTGGGTCAGCTGTGAGGTTTCCTGGTCCTGCTGCTGCCATCTTTTGGCAACCTTCAAGATCTGCTACACTGCCCTGGGTTTAGAGACAAAACCTTCTTCCTTGGCCTTTGTGGTCTTGGTTTTGAGCAGAACAGGATGGGATTCTTCTGTGTCTTGCTGATGGAGGCCTCCCTGGCTTTTTCTTGCTGTCACAGCTGACCTATCTGTCCCTGTAGTCTTCCAAAGAGATGGTGCCTCACGGGGTCACTTGTGGGGCAGTGGAACCCACCCTGTCCACTCTCTGATCATTGCCTAGTGTAACTTATAAAAATATATTCAGTTCTGATCAGGTTGCTCTCCAGGAGAGCCCCAAAGTGCCTTTCCTCGCCTGGGTGTCTCTCAGAACACGACTGCATTTCGGGAGGGAGGATTCTGCCTCAGTCGAGCTTTTGCTGATTCCTTTTTCTAATCACGAGCTCCAGTTCATCCCTGATTTGGAGCTAATTCTGCACTTCCAGGGGCAGGTGGCATTAACCTTTGGACCTGCCTGGTTCCAGTCTTTTAATTTGCAATTAGATTATTATTTTTTTAAATGTAAATATAATGAGGTTTCTGAAATTCAGTTTTGATTTGAACTGTCTTGGATTCTTGCAAACTTTTATTGGTGCTGAACACTAACCCCATAGCACAGACAAAAAACCCAGCCAGATGTTCAGGACCCGAGCTCGAGCAGCAGTTCAAAGTCAGAGGAAGGCTTGCAGTTAGATTTAGTCCTGGATTTCTAGATTAGGAACTGAAAGAAAATGGGTTTGGAGTGAAACTTTTTTTAATAGGTGCTTTTAGGGAAATTTTACCTAGATGTCTTTTGAATTGAGTGCCATTGTGAAGGAGTGAGGGGTTGAAACTACAGTGTTAGAGCTAGAACTGGATGATAATTTGTTACCGTCCCTTCCCTCACCCCCCACTGTGCTTTTTGTACGTGTCCTAAGAGTTCAATGAATTGCCATAAGCAGTTTAGATACCACTTGGATCCTCCAAGCTGAAATGCAAAAAATAGCCTTAATTGGAAGTACCAGGCTCCCTGTAGTCAGCTGGGCTTACTCTGGTGAACAAGGGCTAACTGAAGTCATGAGTTACAGGGTCAGGCTTTTTATCACCTCATCACTAATACCACCTTTTTAGGAAGGACTGATACCAGCTTCTCAAATTGCTTCAGCTCCTTATCCTGCAGTTTCTTCTAACCATGTGAAAATGTTGCCTTAGAGACCATTGGAGAAGATGGATTAATAAAACTTCTATTTTAAATTCCTATCAGCTTAGTTACTGCCTTAAGAAAAACCAAACCCACAAACCCCAAAACTTTAAAGCTGCTGTGGATTAGGAATAACTGATTTTGAGATAGTAGCTGCATTATTAGCCCTTTACTAAAAGGGTCTGGTGTTTTTATTTATAAATACCAAAGATGAAGAAGCTGAACAATTTGAAGGTGTGAGAACTTGCTGTGAAAAGAACCTTTTGTTGTAAGAAGTACGGTGCATTTTTAGTCCATGGGGTTTGTTTCTTTGACTGAAAGCTCAGAGTTTGAGTTAAAGGTGAAGTTTTTCAAAGGTAGGAGGAGCAGTTGGGTACCTCACTCCTGTCTCTCTTTCAGAAGTTGGGATGGCTGAGTACAGTCCTCTTGGACACACCACTCCAGGGGGGGGTTGTGTATCCCAGTTGCATTGTAGGCCTGTTCCAGTTGTTCACCAACACTAGGAAAAAAGGGACAGTGTCTCCTCAGCAGGATCCTACTTCCCTGCTGACAGCTCCAGGGTTTCACATGCCTGTTCCATCTCCCTCTTAGCCAACCATTTCTCTTCGCTGCTGGCTTGCAGGTGGAGGTTGGAAGTATCTTTTTAGTTCTTTTTAAGCTGCAAACAGTTGCTGGACTTGTAGGAGTAATTCCAAACTGACTCTTCCCCTGGATCAGAGTGTGAGTTATGCTGCCAGTTCATCTCTGTATCATGCCTCGCACAAAACTGCACTAAGTGTTTCTTATCACTGTGCCCTGACTCTGCCTTAACCTGTAAGTTGAAAAAAGTGTTCTGTAAATATTTAAAAGCTGTTACGAAATTGCACTGTAAAATGTGGCAGGTGTAGAGTTGGTGGTGCTGGGAGAGCCAACTTTTTATGGAACAATCTTTGCATTGTGTTGTGTAAATAAAATCATCTTGGTAAAACACAATTTTGCTGCTGTGTTGAGGGGAAGCTCTCAGGGTGGGGTATCTTTTTTTTTTCTTGGACTGGGAAGTGATTTTAGAATCAGTTTGTGGGCTGGAGCCTGCATTTCCAAAAGGTGCCCAGCAGCTGTGGGGGTGAAAGAACCTCCCTCCACTGAGCTGGTAACCTCCTGAGGTATTCTGCCCTCCTCGAGGGGGTACTAACACAGGGCAGCTGCTGCCCTGGGTCCCTGCCAGATCAACCGGGCTCTCTCTGCTGGGAAAGCACGAAGACTTCAGGGTCACAAGCCCCTTTAGGAAGCAACCCCAACCTTCTCCAGACTATGCACTGCCCCTTCTTCTACTCCCCAGTTAAAACAGTCTTTAAAAGAGCCAAACAAGCCACATACAATTTATACTTTAATACAGAAAAGAAACCATACAGCTGTAGTTCACACACACCACGAGTAACACTTCAGTGTATCTAGAACAAGACAAAACTGGACGTTGTACCTGAAGTGACCAGGAGAGGAGAAAAAGTGCCTGTACTTTTTCAATTTGATTTAGTGTTCCAATGGAACCAAGAAATCCAAAATTCATCTTGAAGTACTTGGGAAAGCCAATAAACTACAGGGGGCTTTCTGGAGTGGTAAAAACTGGGTGGAGAGGGTGGGAGTTGGATAGTTCCATCCTGAGAGCTGGATGCCTCCATCCCATGCTGAAGGTCCAGCTGACTGCAGAGCACGCCAGTGACAGTCTGGGACCCTCTGGCAACAGCCAGCAGGGAAGTGCCCATCTCCAGCGTTTCTAATCAACTGACTGAATCCTTCAGGAGGCCCAGCTACCACCCAGCCCAGGGACAGACACTGGTGGGGCTGGGTTTGGCTGCACGTGGTTCTTGGCTGTCAGATCCCAAGGGCAGATGCTCGGTGGCTGATGCCTCGACACAGTCCCAAGGGTAACGCTCAACACCACACCCATGTCAGGTCCTCAGAGCAGAACACTTGTGAACTCCAATCCCAGCTGGTCAACATTAATACACACTTATTTAAAACTTACACTGTTGTGAAAATAAATACACACCAAATAAGAAATGCTCCCTAGGCCGTGGGGGCAAGCGCCAGCACTGCTGGGGGACAGTTGCACCAGTGCCTTTGCTTGACCTGGGGGAAACAGCTCGTTAGCGAGGCAGGTAACGGTTTGGTCTGGCTCTCAGCTGGAAGGTTGGGGATCCAGTTGTCTTCCTTCCTTTACTACAAAAATAGAAATTCATCTAGAGCAATGGAAAGCGATTGCACAGCACCTCTGCGCAGAGACCGAAGGACACTTCTCTAAACAGAGCCAACAACACACAGGGAAGTGTTTTCCAAAGCATCCAAACCCCTGGGGCTCTCCCGAGGGCCCAAAGCACTTCTGGAAATCTTCCCCTAGGCACTTAAAAGAAGAAGAAATCTATTTGCTGCACTTAGGAAAGAAGCTAAGAACAGAAATACCGCAAAGAATGGAACGGGTATCCATCCAAACAGGAACTAATTTATCAGCAAGGTTATGCCTTGGCAGAGTTTGTTACTCTGCACTAAAACAACACTAAGAAACCCTCAGGAAAATTTGTGCTTGATCCTGTAGTGTTACTTACACTGGGAAAAACCGAAACAGTAACAGCAACCCTCAGTGCTAAGCCTGCCGTGCGCTTTGCAGATGGACAGAGAATCAAAAAATGTGTTGATGGCACAACCCCCACAACGAAGGATTAAACCTTCTAGGGGCAGACTGACACCTGCTGACCAGACAACCCCCTGTGTAACTGTTACAGGGTTGGTGTTACAGCGCAAATTCAAATGTTGAGCTACATGTTGAATAAAGTATTTCCTGATGCTTTAAATATTCTGCACAGTAGTTTCATACAGTGGTTTAATTGCTGTAGTGTGAAGAATGCTGCTTACTTCTCGTGCATCTTTTTTCCACCTGTGATTTTTTAGACAGCTTTCTTCACAACACACAGGTTTCCCTGCCTTCTAAGGCCAAGATTTCCCCTTGAACAAAAGCTGAAAGTTCATCAGCTTTGCCTATCTTTGTAAGTTACCCACTAACCAGGGGGTTACAGCAGCTGCAGGGAGCTCTGCACGGCAGGAACGGGGCCAACTGGGCTCCAACAGGACTGACTGAGCTGAACCAGTCCAGAGTGTGTCTGTACTTAGAGCTTTGCTGGCCCTGAATCCAAAACCAGCAGAACCTCAACCCCAGACTAGTATAATACACTTGGAGCAGCAAAGGAGAGCTGTTCCCAGGTACATGTATTTTCTCTCCTAAGGCTGGTTTACAATTGGTATCTCTTACCTGCCTGACAGCAAAATGGTCCAGTCAGTTCCAAACTGGGAAGAAAGCAGCTGGCCCTTTATAGCTGCATCAGCAGAGTGCTCCTTGAAGAGGCTACAGAAACTCTGACTGAGGTTGATGAGACCACGGTAGTAAACTGTCTGTACTGGGAGCTCCTCCAATGGCTTTCTTTGTCTTAGCAGAGGAGTGGAGGAGACAAATGAAAGTCTTTAGCATGCACAGTCACCTCTAGAAAGCTTCTTACATCTATTAGGCTACTAAAGAGATTTACTTTGTCAGTAAAACATCAACTACAGTCTTGTCTTTTTGGCTTTTTTTTTCCTTCAGTATGATCTACTTGTTTTACTGAACTTAAACAACATCCCTAAACCCAGCCATTCCATCTCACGGAGAAGTACATAGGGGAAATTCAGGTGTATGGTTCCTACTAAAGGAGTTTATCCTTCCCTAGCACAGCAGCACCACACGCTGGCTGCAGAGCCAGGTGGCAGTGTAAACAGACTCCTCCACACTCAGGGTTGTGCTGTCAGAACTGTGCTACATTTCTGCTGGCTGATGAAAGAACATCATCTGTCCTGCTTTGATGTTTGGTCCTTTGTAACCGATTATCATAAAAGCAAAGCTAAGTGCCTAACAGTAAATGAAAGCTTTGTCTTGACAGGCCCAGAATTTCCTCTCTCATGTCAAACAAGATGTTTTGAAACACTTCTGCTCCTCTTTTAGAAGTTTAGGGTAAAATATTCAGCAGCCACTAATCTGGAAGCCTCTGTAGTAGAAACAAACAGCACAATTTCTTTTTGTTTGAGGAGATGTTGCTTTTGATTGCACAATTAGCCTATGAAGTGTGGCTCTTTATTAACATGCTTGAAATATGACAACGTAGTGAGAGCACAAATGAGGGTAAAGCACCTTGCAGGAGTCTGTGTTCCACCACCTGGGATGAAACTAGGTTGAGACCTTCCTACATCAAGCAGGACTCTCCACCCTGAGCCACGACTAATCCGGTAGATCGTTAACAGCCATCTGGGAGAACGGTGCGTTTAGCCTGTCGAGTTCATCTACTTGGGGGGGGTGATGCATTATAACCTCATGGTCCTCTGAAACGTCATCCCCCACCGTGACCAGGTTTGTTAGAGATTTGCTGCGAACACACTGGAAATCGACGTGACGGCTTTTGCCCTCTTCCTTTTCCCAGGACATCTGGATGAACGGCCGCTGGACGTAGTTGTATATCACCTCAGACCGCCCACCAGGCCTCCTCTTCACCTTCTCTTTACAGGTGGGATATCCTGAAAACACAACCAACCAGTCAGCTCCACGCCTTGGACTTGCACAAAATGGTAACCAGACCCCAGAAGAGCCAGGCAGAAGTGATTACGGGCAGGGGCATGTAGCAGACAAATGCTCCCATTCCACATTACTGGTTGGTTTTCTTTCCCCCTGAAAAGATGGTGCAGCATTGTCTGGAGTCATAAGATCAATGGCTGCACAGCATTAACCATTCTGTGAGCTACTATAAGAGGCTCCCAGGAAAGAGCACAACATTCTCTAGGGTCCCCAAGGAAATGCTTGGATCAGCAGGTGGAAGCCCCTTTCCCCAGTCATAAAGAGACAAGGTTTGCTGCTGCATGCTCCAGAGCTTTCACGTTTCACTTAACTTCTAAGCCTCCTGGGCAATTTCAGTGTTAACATGAGAGAGGTGAAGGAACTTCTACTAGTTTCATGAAAATAAATGCCTAGTAAAACAGAGCACCCCGGGAAATGTCCGAAGTCCAGAGGGAGCCAGGCTCCACCACACATGGAACCACCCATTTCAGAAGTCCCTTTACCTTCAATGCCAATGCGAATATTCTTCAGGCCCCGTTCCTTTAACACGGCTTTTGCAACGTCACGGTTCTCGATGTACTTGAAGAATCTGTACAGCTTGGAACTGTAAAGGACTTGAGAAAGAAAAAAGGTGATTAGAATCTACAAGGAGGGACCTTCTCCCCACTTTTGGACAAGCTCAGCTGTGGGGGTGCTAAAAACCAGACCTGGTTTTCAAGAGTTACTTCAGGTGTCTGTTCTCATCACTGGGATTAGCTGCACTTCCTTGGTGGGAGGGTAGTGATGCACATTATGGTCTGGATAGATTGGGTGGTGGTGGGTGTGTAAAGCAGAACATTCACTCGCTAGGGAGCCAGGAAAATGCCAGGGGGGAAGCAGCACACAACAAGAAAAGATGAAACGAGCACTGTCACTGCTGATGCAGGGGGTCAGACCAAAGCTCGCACAGGCCAGGTCTCCTGCCTCCAGCAGCAGCCAGGTCAGAAGGAACTTACAGAACAGGACTTTATATGTCAGACTTCTGCTTGGGCAACCAGTCACATGGAATCCCAGCAGGGTGGGGGTTGGAAGGGCCCTCTGGAGATGCTCTGGTGCCACCCCCCTGCTCCACCCAGCAGGGTCAC
>JANIJG010016179.1:23573-35367 GCA_024611175.1 Megaceryle torquata
CCTCCTGTCAGGAGCTGTCAGAGCCAGGAGGTCTCCCCTGAGCCTCCTTCTCTCCAGGCTGAACAAGCCCAGGTCCCTCAGCCGCTCCTCAGCACCCTTGTGCTCCAGCCCCTTCCCCAGCTTTAACCCAATAGTCCTACAACCAACGCTCCCATCAGGCAGAACAGCCCCAACCGCAGCAGCCTTACACCCACTGCATCCCGTCTGAGCCCGACACACACGATCCTTTAACTGGCACCATTCAGATCTTAAAAGTTCTTTCAGCACGTGCACAGACACATCTTCTGGGTTCGGCATTTGGCCACTTTAAGTAAAATTTTTCTTCCCTGTCTTTCAAGACCCACTTCACCCCTTTTTATCTCCTAACAGATCTCTTTTGCTGTCTCTGTCCCTCACTCTCTCTTTGGCACGTACTCTGTCCTGCTACTGCTTTGGCCAAGAAACAGCTCTCCTTTCTTGGCTTGAAGTATTTTCCTTTCACTCTCTCAATCATAAAACACCAGTTGCCTCATTAATGAATTTTCCCAATTTCCCCCCTGCAGAACAATTGTCCTGTGTCCTTTTCTTGCCTGAATTAAGACTCCAGAGCTGGCGGGTGCCATCTCTAAAGCACAGCAGAACACGGATGTGGCGAGCTACGAATCGGATAAAATACAGCACTAATAAACCAACAAAATTCCCAGTAAGACTTGGTGAGAGTTTTCTGGTCAGGACCTGCTGAGGATGAAGGCCCCTAATGAGCAGTTCAGGGGTGGGTTTCGAGCCCATCATTACTGGCAGTCAGCACAAGCATTTAGTTTTAATTAGAAATTTTAAAAAAGGAATAACAATTCCTTCCTCTTGTTCCATAAAACCAACAGTAAGTTGCCAGCATTATTATATCTCTGTATTTTTAGAAATTCTGTTGCTTACACATCATGTGATATTCATCAGAAAGAAGATTTTTGGCAACAGCAAAACCATGTGAAGAGCTACTGGACTGTTTCCTTTTTTAAAGGCTCTGGCTGGTAGGAACAACAATGTGAGAAGCCTACGAGGGTCAGCTTAGTTCCAGCAAACCCTCCAGCACATGGTGCATCGCTACCCTCCTCCCCCCCCAGCAAGGCAAAGTCTTTTAAATCAGCCCCAGAATCAATAATTTCCAACATAGCACCAAAAATTCAACATTCCTCTATTTCACCCAGTGCATTCTAATGACTGGGAGAGAACAGAGTTTTCCAGGCTGTGGATGTTAAACTATTTATCCAACTAACATTGTGATTTCAGACACACTCACTGAATTCCAAAGATTTTAATTACACTGTACTTCTTGACCAAATAACTGCACAGAAAGGCAAGATAGAATTTTTAAAAGTGCAGTTTCATTTATTTAGGCAAAAGTGTTTTGAGACTGGGAAATAAAAAAAATACTCTTGTGGAGTGGCTAAGTAATCATCTTGGGAAAGCCCTGAAGAGAACTCTCTCTTGAGGCTGGCTCGTTGTCGGGAGGAACACGAACAACATGCTGGGTCATGTCACAGGAACTCTTTTTACCCCCTCAACTTTTCTATCTTGAAACAAGCTCCCTGCTCAAGCCGAGGTGCAAACACACTCACTTGGGCACAGACTTTGCTCAGTGAGCTGATGACAACTCCATTAAGAAGACTTGATAAGCAGAAAATGTACTTCTTAGGCCTCTTTCTTTCAAGAGCTGCAGCTCTGCCAATCACCTCCTTGTGCTGTCTGAGCAACCTCTTGATTATTTAACACATTACTGAGCAGAGAGAATTTAGGGAAGGAGTCAGATCATCAAGCAGTTTATATGCAGTGTTATCAAGGGACACTTACATTCTGTAACTCCACAAGAAGTCTGCCTTATAAGCCCTATGAAGTGGTGTCAGACAACACAAAATGTCCACAGACTGAATTTCCACAACAGTCCAAGTGGGTTGGACGCATGTTGCAATCTTTAGAATCATAAAGGTTGGAAAAAACCTCTAAGATCATAAAGTGCAACTGTCTTTGTTCACCACCTTAAGCTTTTTATTACATGCAGGCACTGCTCAAGAGCCCCCGTGTGCCACTTGGCAGAGTCCTCTACTACAGTTCAACAAATAGTTTGAGTTACTATCATCAGATATGCAGGACTACAATACATGAATTTTCCCTGACCATTTCCCCTCCTTTTTCTGCTTAAATCTGCCAAGCAGGACTTTTATGGAATTAAAAAAAAAAAAAAAGCCCCAGCTGTTTGACACCTTTCTCCTCAAGCTGCACCAGGGAAGGTTTACTGGACATTACAAAGAATTTTTCCACTGGAAGAGTTGTCAGGCATTGGAACAGGCTGCCCAGGGAGGTGGTTGAGTTGCCATCCCTGGAGGGGTTTAAAAGTCCTATAGATGTGGTGCTTGGGGATATGGCTTAGTGGTGGACTTGGTAGAGTAGGGTTAATGCTTGGACTTGATGATCTTAAAGGTCCTTCTCAACCTAAAGGATCTATGATTCTTTTCTGTTACACGAAGTTTAGCACCTGTAAAAGGGAAGATTCAGAAAGAGAACCTGTTTGCACTTGTGGTGGCTCTTGCAAGCATCAGATCTGACTTTCCTTGTTAAAGCTATGGGAAGCCAAACGTTCAGCCCTGATGATAATCCAACCTGGGCCAGGCCAGTGGCATTTTCTTGTCTTCTGTCCCCTCCCGGCGTGCCCAAATCCTACACCCTGTGTGTGTCAGCAGAACTGAAGTGACTGAGTAAGGATTCCTTTTGCACATCTGGCTGGTACAATAAATACCCAAACTAGTCATTTAACGTGACAAATACATTGCAATTGCACACACAACTGGTACATAAAGACTTCAGAAGGCCACATTCATGCCTGGCCAGCTTCCAAACGTCCTGGTTTCCTTTCATGCCCAGGATCAAGGTGAAGTACACATGATGAGAATGAATAGCTATAAATAATAATTAGCACTGCTCACCTTCAAAGGTTTTTACAAACAGTAACTGCTCGTTGCTCCCAACAGCCCTGGGAAACACTGCAGGGAAGTCTTTTATGAGAGAAAACCAGGACACTGAAGAAAAGACCTAATTTTCAGGACCAGCCAGAGCATCAGGCCCACTAAGTAACTGGGGTTACGCTGACTTTCAGTACGTTCACTACTCCAGCTCCCTGGCCATACACCAGGAGTTACCCTGAGGTTAGCAGGACAAATACTAGCAGGTTACTACCCTCTTTTGAGGTGTGTTTCCCTACCAAAGAACTGATCACAAGCAGTGATTGAGCATCCCAACTCCTTGGCTCACTTCCCAGTAACCTGTTTGTATGTGTAGGTCCTGAAGGACCAGGTAGGGAACCAGTGTGAAGAGGAGTCAAAGACTCAGGCTTGGGGACAGCTGGCCACAATCTTCTGAATGCACCCCAAGACACCACTGGCCTTCTCGGCTACAAGAGCACGTTGCTGGCTTATGGTTACTGTGCTGTCCACCAGCACTCCCTGGTCCTCTGCAGAGCTGCTTCCCAGCAGGTCAACCCCTCACCCATACTGGTGGTGTGGGGATAGGGAAGTGATATTTATTTAAAAACAAATAAACAAACAAAACCAAACCAAACAAACCAACCAACCCACCCACCCAAAAAACACCAACAACAAAAAAACCCCACAAATGGGAAAGAGTTTTATTTAGCAGCTCCTCTTGGGTACAAACCACTTGCAGAGGTAAAGAGGCTGATCCTTGTTCTACCTAATTCTGAAGAAAGAAGCGAGTGTACTGGAATGTTAAAGGGCTGGGACCATCTTCCCATAACCAGCACATTATCCTTCCCCACCCTAATGAATCTGAGGCACATCCAAACCCACTTCCCAAGGTACACAGTTCTCACCAGCTACTGGAAGGAGTGGAATGGCTTAACTTGTGCAGACCAACCTAAACAGTCCAGAGGTGATGCGTGCAAAGAAAAGAAACTCAAATACAGTAACATGTCCCGCAGAGAAAACCTATTTAGATGCAGGACTTCAGCAAAAGATAACAAAAGCATCAGCACAGACTTGCTGGTTTCCAACTTTTTTTTGTATTATTTGTCCCATATCATTACCCTTGGAATGTTTTGTTTTATTTAGAGAGCCATTCTGAAATATTTTAGGTATCGAGTTTGCAGAACTTCACAGAAACTTCAAAGAAAAATTGTGAAAAGCTAAGCTGTCAAAATCCCTTGCAGAGTAAAGCTCTTTACTGTAACCCCTGACAGCTCATGCACCACTTCGCTGTCATCTGGCATGACAAGGACGTCGTGAGACAGTAAAAATAGTAGAAGTGAGTAACCTCACTCAGCACTGGGTTTGCAAATGGCGAAGAATAACCAGCACACTGACCGAGTGAATCAGATGCTTTGCGACTTTCTACTCTTCCTCATCCGCAGTGTAACCATGATGACTTAAAAATGAGGTGTTTGGAGTTTTATTTAAGGTGACCACACTCCTTTAAATCTGCAAAAACATTCCCATCCACGATTCTTCTCAGAAATATGAGCAAGCAGGAAACACGCAGAGGCTGGGTGTGCCTGACCTAATTCTACAGTCCACTACTTTAGAACATGATGTATTTTTAATATACCTGCCTTTCACAAAGGTTTAGCCTTGCTTTAATTTCTTAAAAGATATCTTTGCACCACGCCATAAAGTTCCTCTGAACACAAAAGCAGAAAAACAAGTGAGCAATGATTGAATTCCTTCTCTGGGGAGGAAGAGAGAAATCTCATGGGCTTAAGACAAATAATGAGCAGCACTTCCTGCCCGTAAGGATTAACGAATCAGTCCAGGGTATGTCTGCACCACAGAGATACCCAAGCCAGGAGAGACCCGCTGGCCAAGGCTTTGCTGTGCTGCACACACTGGGGGGAGGGGGGGGTTTGTCCCAGATGCAGCCTCACTGTCTTAGTCCAGCACCAGCCTGGGTCAGTAAACCCAGCCCGTCTCACCTCGGACTTGCATTTGCGCGCAGCTTCTCTCGGTTGGTCTGTTCTCTGACATCCTAAACAGTTTGGGAATTGGGTTAAGAAATAAGCAGCCAGCAAACTGAACTATCGATCATCAGATGCACACTCTCCCAGAAAGAAGGAGGAAAGGAAAAAAAAGAGTCCACCAACAAAAACCAAACCAATCATAGTCGGTGTCAGCTTAGTTCAGCTGCAATAAAAATTCCCCAGTCGCAGGGAAGCATTCCAGAGGGCTGTGCAGAACCAGAGGAATCCAACCGTTAGAGAGAAAGGCCATAAGTCAAACTTTCTGCTCTATTAAAGATTGAGAACGGATCTGAGGTCTCATTTTGTAAATATGACAGAAATCCACTGAAACCAGTGGGTTTTAGAGTTGCCTGAATGGGAATGGAATCAAACCCAACTTCTCTCCATTCCCACACCTGTAACTGGGGAGTCCCTGAAGATTTTAAACACATTAAATGGCTAAATTATGGAAAGGAAACAGCACAGAAGGGCACAGAAAAAAAAACCCCAACCTGCCAGACTGTGCCTGCTCTAGTGTCAAGCTCTGCATTGCTCCCTTCTGTGTCCGCAGCAAGAGGGAACCTGGAATAGACAACTAAGTATAAAACCTGCCTATTAAAATAAATTCAGTGAAAACTGTATAAAATTCATCTAGAGTTTAAAACCTCCAGAAGCTGCTGTTCCTTTTACAAGTCACTTGGTGTAAACACAAGCCTGTCAATCCTCGATCTACACAACAATAAAAGCACACGATGGGCCCACCTTGGCAGGACTGTGCAGTTTACAGTAGAAAGGCACTTGTCAAGCAATGACACATCCTGCTTTTAAACCCTACTCCCTGCTTTCCACCGAATTCTACATTTTTTGAACATTTTAAGGTTCAGGTGTCTCGTTCATGAGTAGGTGGGATTCTGTTTGGTTTTGGTTTTTTGTGTGGGTTGTTGTTTTTTTTTTTTTCCAGTTGTCAAGTACAAATGTGGTTCCTCACTGTTTCTCTTTTAAGCATAAGACTTGTCTAAGGGATCAGTTTTTATTCTCTTCCAAAAGGCGAGGGGGCCATATGTGAAGTCACACACAAGCTGCTGTCACCAGGCTGCCCGTTACCTTCTAACATAAAGGTCTGAGCCCCAGGCACAGCAGAATAAACCACGGGACGCTCAAGGCAACTGGAGACTCAGCAGAGCTGAGGTTGGCTGCTCACTAGCACCTGGAGATATGTCTGTACCCCAGGAGAGCAACATGAAACTGCAGAAAAATCTACCTGGAGCCTTGAACATGCTTTTCTCATACCGACCAATGACCCTGGCTTCACTTTCTGCTACAGCCACAAAATAACCAGACAATAAAAGGCTGATTTATAGGTAATCTAGCACAGGCACATTGCAACAGCCTTTTGCCTTTGTATGAAATAACTCTACCAATCTACAGAGGACTCATTTTTCTGCCTGGCTTTGAAATATAGATGGAAAATAATGTCCAGCAGGACTGATGCAATGCAGGAGAGCCTGCATTTTCTGGCCAGAGACAGCAAGACGGCTGATGAAACACTTGATTGTTTTCTCCTATTCTGTGCATAGTGCTTCACTGTTCCCAAAGTTGACAGACTTACTCGTTTACTTGAGTCTTAACAAAAAATCCACTGTTTCTACAAGTGCAATTCAAAACTCCAGTCTGCAGTATGGTTTTGATGGTTTAAGACTGCACATCCACCCCTCAGGTTAAGATCTGCAGCTCTCCAGGTCCTCCCAGAACCACCAGCACCTGCTTTACACACTGACACACACATCACTGCTGATGGCACTGCCCACACTGACAGCAGTTTTGGTCATTCCAGAATCACTAAGACTAATGATACACACAGGAAACTCACTGAGATTTATTTACTTGAAATAACCTATCACAGGCTTTTCCAAAATAGGGAGGTTTTACTGTGGCAGCCTCATCAGCTGGAATAGACGAAGCACATCCAGTAACATCCTATGCTGGGTGTCTCAGAAGGGAACACAATGTCTGAAGGAGGCAACAGGCTAATGCTGTTTCCACCCCATGAGGCTCAAAGGTACTAGTGCTAAAGAGCACAACCAAGCAACCTCCAAAGGCATTTCCACTATTCACACGGCTGGGTTTCAAACAGTCATCAGAAAAATTATACTACTTATATTTGATCCCCATTAAGAGCTTCTTAGCACTGGAGGAATGGCAGCTGTTCTAGTGCTGATTCAATTCAGCCCTGATTTAAATGTAGCTGCCCATGCCAATATGGAATATAGATCTCCTTTCCAGAAGTATACAGATCTGACCAGGGTAAGGAGAAAAACCCTGTTGGAGGATACAAGCAGGGTCTTCTTGTCTAGATACTGAGCTAAAGTTTTAAGCCAAGTGACACCTATCACAGTCAGGAAATGGTTTGGGTGAGAAGGGACCTGTAAAGCTCATCTGGTGCAACCCCCCAGGGAGCAGGGTGCTCAGAGCCCCGGCCAACCTCCCCTGCAATGGTGCCAGGGCTGGGGCAGCCACCACCTCTCTGGACAACACAACCTACAAGTTACACTTTATTGTGTTAGAATAAGCTACAAAATCTCTGTGTAAAGCATCTTCAACAGGAGCAAGAGCAGCAGACAATAGTTTTGCTCTGTATTCTCTATTCCACCATTTTCTGCAAAACTACTTAAAGCTTCCAGAGAAAAACATAAATGCTTTAACAAAACAAAAGCAAGACCTACTTCAACTCATTACATTTTAAACTGCTCTTTTCTTCCTCATTTTTTCTCCTTAGGCAGGTAAATCTAACTTGGTTTCAAATTCACACCAAGTCCTTTAACTACATGACAAAAAAAAAATCAAACTTTTCTATGCCAAGCTATAAAACGACAAGAGAATTTCTGAGAAAGCTCTAACCCCAAGTCCAATAGACCCACAGCCACCAAAATGTTGAAACAATCATCCCCAATAACTATTATAACTCTGGACTAAATTCCCTGCCAAGCCCCCCACCCCCCAAACCAACCCAACCCACAACTCCTTACTTACTGACGGCTCATATGTTCAGTGCTACCAGCACCAGTAGCCTGAAATCCTTCTTTAACAGGGGGAAGCACTAAGTCACAGCAAAGCTTCCCAGTTTAAACTGTTTGTGCAGCACTGGTCACTCCCCCAAAGCCCAGATGTCTGATTCACATAAATATTTCAGTTTAAAAGTCCCTCTCCCCCCATCATTAGAAGTTTGAATATAAAAATCTGTGTTGTAACAACCAGCTTCATTTGAAGCCTACTATTTCCAGCAAAAGCCTCCCCCAGTCTGTCTCTCTCCAGATTACTGGTGCAGTCTGGTTTTGTAGGAATTGTGTGGTAGAAAAGGCAGAGTTTTATTAAACCCTCAATGCCAAGCAGTTAAATACTCTCCTGCCACTTACTTGCCACACATCCCTTACACAGCCAGGAAGGAATTAACTCTCAGAATTTCTGAGTATGTACAGAACCATGGGCATACAGATTCTTAAATCCAGAAGACCTTGGACTTGGGCCCAAACAAATTTATGAGTAACTGGGGAGAAATGAGTGATTTTGGTCTGTCAATACCTTGCTAATGAGCCCCAGTAAAAAGCACAACCTCGTCTCAGTGCTCAGGTGCCTCCACACAGCATGGCAGAGGTGTTACAGGTTTATGTCACCTGGAAATGTTACCCCTCTATCAGTTCAAATATTAAAAAAAACCCAAAACAACAAAAACAAAAACCAAACCTACTCTGCTGTTCTTAATACTTTCCCCTAAGCTCTATCTGGATTGCTCAGAGACTGTTCCAAACACTATTTCACAGAATGACAGAATTAAATAGATCACATATCATCAGTAATGGAGAATTTGAAGCACAAATAGAACCCTAAGAAACTATTTTCATCTTGACTCATGCCAGGGATAAGCATGTGTGTGTGCTGACCAGTCTGAAAGTCTGTCCAGTAAGTACATAGGACCCGAGCAGGTGAACACCTTACTTAAAATCAACCCAAACACAATAAAAACAAGTTGTCACTAATTTGCTAACTCTTACTGGCACTGTATGTACAATGCATTTGCCAGCACTTGTTAGTACTTTTGGTTTGGGGACAAGTTTTGATGCCCACTTGTCTGTCTAGTGATGGGTGCAATACAGCGCCTGTTGAAGAGGCTGGGGGGAATGTAAAGACAGAGAAATAGCCTCTGATAACTCAGGCTCATTGTCCCACACAAGGTGAGGTGAGTTCCCATCACTCAGGACCCTAAAAATCCACACAGAGCACACGATGTTGGAGAGCAAGGCACCTAGTTGCACATTCAAAGCATGTGGTGGAGCATTCACCCCCAAAAATCATCAAGGAGGAGACAGCAGGGTACAAATTAACCCTTTGGCTCACACTTGAGGGGTTGAACACACCATAAACCCCTCCTGTCTCCTTCACCACAGCAGCCTTAGGAAAGCAGGAGCTGCAGGTAGTGTCTAGAACCTGGTGCTTGGAGCTCTTGCCACCACCACGTGCAATTCTGGCCTGTGATACAGGGTCCCACCACCAGCCTGCAGTACCCTGAAGGCTGAATGAACTGCCCTCTTTGCTTTTGGCATAGCAACTGTCCCCTGGGGACCCTCTTGAGATGAGCATCAGTGTAGTAATCACTGTCTCCTGAATCCACTCTGAGTGGATTATTTTACTGCAGAGTATCAGTAGAGAGAATATTCAGACTACAATAAAATTCCTCACTTAATGAGCTTTTAGTATCCTACAGTTAGCTGATATTTCACCCACAGCAAAAAGCACCTACCAGCTTTGACTCTTATTTTAGAAAGGCTGTGAGCAGCTTCAAACTCCACCTTCCTTCCTTCCCTGGAAGGGATCCCAGCAAGTAACTGCTCACTCATTCCCAGCTCATCTGCTACAACTCCAACTGCCATTCATTTTTAACCAGTGACACAGAGGTGGCTGGAAAAAAACAATAGATGGCAGATTTCTGAAAGTTGAATGCAGTTACAGTAGCTATTCACCAGAGAGACCTCAGAGTAACAGAGCATCAAAAAAAAAAAAACAACCCCAACCCACCCCCCAAACCAGGGTAGCTGCCTGCTCCTTAATGAAATGCAGTTAGATTGGAAAGTAAATATTCCAGTCTTGGAAGAACTCCTGTCAGGAGGAGCTCTGTGCTCAGAGAGGTACCTGAATAAGCTCTGATCTACCTATACTGGGTTTCAAGGCCTGAAGAAGGGCTGTACAACAGGGCAGGGCTAGGAAGAGGGCCCAGCATCGCAGGCCAGCCCTTCCACCTGCAGCCCAGGGTGTCACTGGTTAGCAGCTTGTGACCAGGGTGGAAAAGCAGAGTCAGGCTTGGTAAAACTCAACTGGAATAACCCAGCACAGGAGATCTTCACCTGAATTCAGTACAGGATCCCTGCCAGGGTAATTATCTGGCGTGCCCACAAAGCATTGCTGTATCTCACCGTGCCGGGCAGCGGCGCAAGGTGCTGGGAGCCCATTCAGATAAAGCCACTGAAGCTACAGCCGCAGGGCTGAGATACTTCCCATGAGCAGAGGCACAAGCAAAGGGCCTCTATTAGTGTCTGCTGCAGAAAACCGAGTTCTCTGAATCAAGCTGTTTAATTCACATTAAGATACAGACAATAACAAAAAGCAAACCAAGCCCAAGGCCTGCAGCTGCATTAGTAGCTCTGCAAGTAATACTAAAGTCATCCCAAACCAAAATAAACAGAAGAGTTTTATTTAGCACAACTACAGCCCTTCAGGAAAACACACAGGATTTATTTTTAGGGAGGTAAGAGCAGAGGCTAAAATTTGAGCTAGGTAAAGCCAACCTGACAGTTGAGTCAGCAGAGAACTCGACACCTTATTCTCAAGAACTGAAAAACATCTTGCTCAAAGTTTAGTTTACAATGGTACTTTGGCAAGACCTCCTCTTGCTTTGTTTACGTGCGTCTAGGTCAATACCTTACACGTCAAACGTAGTCCTAACACTTTCTAAGAATATTCCATTAAATTCTTTATGTGATTAATGATTCTTTCACAAAACTATTTGGCAAGTGTCACGTTTCAGCAAAATTAGCCAGGAACCGTAGCCATATTTTGGGGAAGTTTAAAAAAGGAAAAAAATACCACTAAAAAAATAGAGAGAGAGAATTGAAAAAGCAGAGATGTTTATTTCAACACAAAGAATGAGGTGTTTGTGCAGAGGAAAGGTGCACATTTGGGCACTGAAAAAGGTTGCTCTCAAAAAAAGGAAAGTTCTAAAATTGAAATGGATTCCGGAACAGTTCACTCCAGCTTGTTTGTAATTTGACAACAGCCAACCACCAAATATTCCAGCCAAAATTGCAGCTGGTTTCATAAGTGTTTATCTCAAAGACAAGCCAAAGAAAGGCTAGGATTTAAAAAAAATCATTTATTTCAAGGAAACAGCCTTCAAAGGCTGTCCTTGGAAGGAATATTCAACTCCTTTGCTGAATAATCCAAGAGATTCACAAATAAATTAGCATATTCCAGTCACAGAGCTTATGCATGACTTTAATAAATCCTTAACAAGAAGATAGGTCTTACTGTAGAGCTTGCTAATTAAAGGGTCTATTAGTGTACAAAGCAGCTCTCTCTAACACCAGGATTTCAACTCAATCCTGATCAGACGTGACGAAAACAGTGACATTTTAGAGCTTGGAATGTGGACTGTGTAAAATGAGTTACACAGAACCCCAGCAGGGTTGGGAGGGTCCTCTGGAGATGCTCTGGTGCCACCCCCCTGCTCCACCCAGCAGGGTCACCCAGAGCAGGGGGCCCAGCAGC
>JANIJG010016180.1:0-35385 GCA_024611175.1 Megaceryle torquata
TGATGCTTAAACACATCCAGGGATGGCGACTCAACCACCTCCCTGGGCAGCCTGTTCCAATCTCCCACCACTCTTTCTGTGAAGAGTTTTTTCTTTAACTTTCTTTAACTTTTTCTTTTAACTTTCAGCTCTATTGAACATTCAAGGCAGGACCTGCTTGAGCATCCCAACAAATGGACAAGATCACAGCAGTGCTAAGGAGGGACTGGCAATAAAGAGGAAAAACAGTAAAGATTTGTTGTTCTTTGGAGGATAAATGCATCTGACCAGCATCTTTATAATAAAAATACCATACTAAAATTTGAGTTTGTGTGCGTGTATGTGTTTCAAAATACAGCTGCATTAAAAGTAGGAGAAAGTGAACACTGCACAAACTTTAACAAATAGCCAGAGCCAGGGCAGACAGATGTGTGGCCACCACTATCATAAAGTGACTCTTCCCTGAAATACTGAGTCAAAAAAACCAAACACCCCAAGCTTGTTTTCATGCAGCTGCATTGTATATATAAAAAAAAAAAATAGATGAAACAGCAACTGTGTGTTTTGGTGTTGAGTGAATCTTATAATAGTTTTGTCTTATTTAATTTGTCTTTCCTTGGAAGCAGAGGATAGATGCCACTGGTAAAGCGATGAATTTTAAGCAAGGTGGAGGTATGATGCAGCAATAGGTGTGTGTTCCCCAGGCACATCAGGATCCAACTGTTTAAATTGGGGTGTGGGAGGACCAAGAAGTCGACTGTGCTCAGGAGCTTGTGGCTCTTGCACTGGGAGATGCAGATGCTGGGCTCAGAGCATAACTGTGCAGAGACAGGATTAGGGAACAGCTCTGTGAGTAGCTGCTGCTGGGGAGATGGGGAGCTTAACTGCATTGCTCATGTACGTAAAGGAAGAAGTGATTTCTAATTGTAAAATTCCCATGAAAATCATGTTCTCGTATTGCTGAGCAGCAGCTCATAACATCGTGTGTGCATAGGGAAGCTAACGTACAAGGGAAGGATGCATATTCACTATCACAGCTTGACTGGTTTTATAATATTACTTAAATGCCAGTACTTGCTGTGCTTTCTAAATGTTGATCCAATTTATGAAAGCTTTAAAGAAAGTGCGTGGGCGGATGATCAGCATGATTTTTTTTCTTGTTTTATATGAAATGATGCTGTCATTTACCAAATAAAAAGGAATGAACCTGCATATTTCTGCTTTGTTGGGTTTTTTTTAACAAACAAACAAACAAACAAAAAAAACCAAAAAAAACCACAAAACAACACAAGACAGACAAAGCAAGCTGAGATAGCTTCTCTGATATGCTCCTACTTAGGGTGATTTCATTAAAACTGCCCTACACTCGTGGAACAGGAAATTATTAAAAATCTATGTGTCTTCATTGACTTGTGTATAGAATAAACTAAAGGTTCAGCTTTGTTTTTAGTACATGAGATTCTGTACCACAAAGCATTGTAAATGCCAAGACGCTCCAAGTGTCTGAGAGTAGCTGGCCATGCAGGCTTTCATTCAGTCATATACTTAACTATGTACTTCAGGTTAAGCCTGTGAATTATCCATCCTCTTAATTAGCAAGTCCGTGAGCATCTGAATGGTCACAGAAACTGTTAACCTTCTTTTCCATTTTCCCTTATAGTAGCCTCTTATTACTTACAGTGCTTTCCAAGCTTCAAGCAAAGATACCTACCTGCCTCTGAGGAATTCCTGATTTAAGGACAAAAAGTTGGAGTTGGAAGTACTGCTGCCAGGGAGGAGATGGTCAGAGCCACATCTCATCACAGACGGGGTTGTTCTTCACCAGTGAAATACAGACTCTTTTCATATTGCCAACAAGGCTGCTATTTCTAATCATTAATAGGGTTTTGCAGCTAAGGAAGCAAATTGCACAAGCAGGACCAGGAGGGGAAGCTCATCCAGCCCTGTACCCACTGTATTTTAGGTGGGAACCATCTCTGCATCCTGCAAGAGCTCCAACAGACCAATGTAGAAAAAGGAGGTAGGTGTGAAAAATGGACCTTGAGAAACCAGACTGACAGAAAAATACCCCAGCTTTACTGTGTCTGCGGGGCTGTTGTACTTACATTACAGGAAAATGATGACAAACCCTTTTGATGGTTGATGACAATTTAATTTTCAATACCTCATGACTTAGTATCAGCTGAAATCTCTGTCCTGGGCACCAGTGCCAAATTTGGCAGTGGATCACCGGCACCACGATAGTGTAGCTTCTGAACTGATGCTTCTGTTCTGTTCCCTGCAGTGAAACACAGAGAAGAAACTGAGAGGTCAGCTTTGATGTAACCTCTTCAAGAAGGAGGGCTCTGAATTAAATTCAAGGTACACTTATTTAATTACATTTTCATTCCCTTTTTAAAGTAATTGGTACTTTGGGTACACCAGCCACAAAAGCTCTATGGCTCCTTAGGATTTAAGAAATCTGAACCAGCAAGTAGTGTATGATGGAATCTGATAAAAGAGCATTCTGCAGTGCTGTATTCTCTACCAATATGGACAACAATACAGAATAGGAGATAAAAGTAGATGTAAAGAACTAGTAATTTTGTCACAACTGTGTCTTTTTTTTAAACTGCAATGTATTTGACAACCTGTGAATACTGCTAAGCACAGGTTGAAAATACAGAAGAATAAATGATCAGCATGTGAAGTAAAATGTGACTTTTCAATTGCCTGTAATTGACAGTAGCTCACATTACCCATTGTTGCATTTGGAACCACTTTTTTTCAGGGAAAAAATAAAAAAGTGAGTTAGGATGCTCTTCTGAGGATCTACCCACAAGTCCAGCTGTGAAGTCTACACTGAGCAGGGTCTGTATCTGTTTGCAAAATAACAAAAGAGGAAAAATGGGGTTTCAGCAGCTCCTGTTTTGTTTCCATTTCTCCAGAAGTATCTTTGCTCCAACAGTAGTGAATTCATGGCAATTTTGAGCGTTTATCATCAAGCATCCTCTTTTAGGCTATTCCAAGGAGAACAAGAAATGGTTTTATGGAATGGAGGAGGATTTCTGTCATAAAAAAGCAAGCTCAGTTCCAGTGATTTATTGCCTGGTAGATATTGCCTGATAAGCAGAGCTTCCCAGAGACTGAAAATCTGTTTTTGATCTACCCAGTAAGGCTGGATGCCTGTTTACATTGCTTGATCTCCCAAGTATGTCTAATCAAGCACTAGATTTAAATGTTAACTTCCCTTTATACAGAACGATATGATCTTATTAATGTGTGACAAAGAGAGGAATCTGTCAGAAACTTGACCTGATGTCCAGTCCTAGTTTACAACAGCCTTCCCCAATCCTTCCACCTCTGTTTATTCTCACTCAGAAAGATCGAAAGCAATCCCTTCTGATGGCGAGAGACAAATCAGAAGAGCCTTTCTGTAAAGGACTCTGAACCAGGCAGGTCCTCACTGCAAGCACTGGAGACTGGCATTTCTAGCACAGCTGACTTCTGCAGGGATTGCTTTTAACTTCCTGACTCTCTCTCCTTGAGTTTCTTCCCTGCTAGTCATGACTTGGGATCCAACATGCTAGTAAAGCAGAATAGCATTTTTATTACTACTCTAGGCATGTTTGGTGCAGCTGAACCTTTTTCTTCCCATTGCTGTGTATTTTAACTTCCAGAGATTGCTAAGGAAACTGCTTCTCTTTATCTGAAACAAAACAGTGCTTTGATTGTTCACACAAACAACAAGACCAGGTTCCATACATTGATTTTTTTTTAAGGACTCTGTCTGCAATTTTAATTTCTTCAGCCAAGAAGCATGCTATTCATTTTTTGAAACCAAAATAAATTGCATTTTTAAAGGAGTTCTCATTTCACCTCATTGAAAAAAAAAAAAAAAGAACAATTTCTTTTTTTTAGTAGGTGCTAGATGTCCAGATTTAAAGTAACATTAATTTTTACAGGTTACTTGCTTATTGCATTGGGTAGATTGAAACACTAATTATGGAAATGGACTGTTTCTAATAGTGTGTATATATATAAAATATAGAAGCATATAGCAAAACGTGTCTGGACTACAGCTAGCTTCAGGACACTGGAACTTCATGCTGAAATACGCTCAGATTTAAAGGTTTCAGAAACTTTTTTCTTTTTAGTGTAGACCTGGCCTCATTCCTTTGTTTTGATTAATACAGAACCAGAAAGAACAGGCTTTCTGTCAGCCTGGGGTTCCTAGGGATTAGGCTAAACCTGTCAGTTGACATTATAAGAACGTGATTTAACATATCATGCAACTATTATGCACTTCTTACAAAATGTTTTCCAATAACAGTGCAAATACCACTGGAGCAAATGTGATTTTCAACCTCATGCTCAAAATGTACATTGTTTGGGCAGTCATTGTATACAAATAAGATCTGAATAAAGTTTAAAACTGTGATTCAGAGTTATTGCTCCTAGAACATCTTCATCTGGGAGGTCTGGGGAGGGTGATACTTGGATGATGACAGGCTAACAGATCGTCAATCCTGAAGTAGCAGTAAATTTTACCATTACCAGGTATGTTTGTTTTGGTTTCTTCTTAGAGAAGGATAAAGGTGATGACATGGGGCTTAACTCCTGATGACAGAAAGGGTCAAGAGAACCCTTAAACACAAAGCTCAAGATACGGGACAATTCCTGTTGGCTGCTGCTCTGGTCTGTGTGCTTTATGTTGAACTTGGTCCTGCAACAGTATCTCTTCTGAGCCCCAGTATGTTCATCAACACCGACCATGGCTCATACCTGTGCTCAGCTGTCTTAAAGAAGGGCAATGATATTTACCTGTCAGATAAAGGCTGATGATTGTTCATGTGCTTGGGGTTGCGGCAGTGGCAACATTTCTGATACGCTAGGCCAAACTCTCAGAAGCATCAAGAGACTTTGCTCCAAGTTTGAGCTTAACTAACCACCTGGTTTTTGTTGTGCCTGCGGTTCAGCTACCACATAACAGGTATCACTAGAGTACCTCTGAGTTTGTGCTCAGTAATGTTTTAGTTGCTGCACTTAAATGAATTTTACTTTTCTTAGGGCTACGAATCCCTTCACTTGTTCCTTGCTCATTTTTTGTTTGCAGCCAAAGATGATTTTCAGTGCTTTGAAGTTCATAGTGCAAATGCAAAAGGAAAAGACTTGGTGAACACGATCTTCTGAAGCGTGAAGCTGGTCTCTATAACGCATCAATTTGGTATTGACTCAGTATGTGTGCAGATCCATTCCCCAACGATGCAAAGGCACAAGCTGAGATAGGAGCAGATTGTTAATGTGAGACTCCCTGATGGAAGTAAGGTAGTGATAAGGAGGAAGCAGAGAAGACAAATAGCAGAGATTCAGTGAGGGTGGAAAAACTGAGCAATCAAGTTTCTGGTTGCTAAGCCTGTGCTTTGTTAATTTAAGGAAAGGTTTTTGACAAGAATTTGGTCTCCGCTCAGAACAATGTTATGGTATTTTGTCTGTGTGGCTTGCTGCCTGTATAATTTCTCTATATACTGATCTTCTTGCTGTGATGATATGAGGGTTAAATCTTCTCTGTGAAAAAAAAAAAAATATTTTGAGGTGTTCTTTCAACATCCTTCTTGGTTTTTTTGGTGGTTCTTAGACAAGTCTGAAGTCCTTCCATTTATGTTCCTTGTTGTAGAAATGCTGAGCACTACTTGTGTTTTGGTGACATCTTCTGGATATGGTTGCCATTGGAAGAAATAATTAACACACTTCGTCTTCTAGCCACCTTTGTGATTGTTTCTGATCTGTTTGGGAAAAAAAAAATGCATAGGTACCTGGTTCCAGTGATAAGCATCCTAGCTGAAATTTAGCAATGTGTTTGAGACCCCAAAGTGAAAGATGAAAATGGCAGTGATTAAAAACGCAAACAGAAACTGCTTTCATGGTATTTCATACAGAGATGCAATGAGATCTTTTGTCTTGTACTTGGATAAAAGATTACTTTTACATACACATTTCTGCTCTTAGGACAGGTCTGTACTGTGTTTCCTGTTGGCTACAATAATCAGAAAACAGGCCTTTCTTGGCGAGAGTAAAGACATTCATTGGACATATTCCCACCTTCAACAGCAGATGCCTAGACGAGATGATAAGGTCAAGATAAGCCAGGAGCAATAATTCCCAGAACACATTTTTAGCCACAGGCAGAAATACCATGGGGGAATTTCAAGCCAGAGGTGGTGACTTGTGTATAATAGGTTGTGATGGATATTTCTTCCATCAGATTTTCCAGGTTCGTTTGAGCCCTAAGAAGCTTTTTAGAATCCAGCTAGGATTTAGAATTCAACAAGGAGTTTATCATCAAGCCATGCTGTGTGAGGATCAACTTCACATTGTTTTGGTTTTAAACTTGACACTCACTAGTGGCACTGGATGACCCATTTACGTGTGTTGGAAAAGATGGGAAATAGCCCTACTTGTTTCTTCTAAGACACTTGCAATTTTACAAACAATGCAGTTTTGTAGGGTTTGGGGTTTTTTTTTTTTTTTTTGTTTTGTTTGGTTTGGTTTGGTTTGGTTTGTTTTTTTTTTTTATTAGACTGAAGAAGTTATTCCTCATCTGAAAGCTGCTCCATACATTTGACTGTCCTTCTAAGAAACACATTTTTCTTTCACCATCTTTGAGACAGGAATTTCCTACAGCACTCAAGCTACAGATGTAGTCAGGGTTCCAGCCATATGTTTGGATTTGTATCTTGTTCCAAATTACTTGTTCTTCTCTTTCTCCCTCCTCTTCTTCCTCCTCCCCCTTCTTCTCCTTCCTTCTCCTTCTCCTTCCTTCTCCTTTCTTCTTTTCGTCACTACCAGTAAGTTGACATTTTAGTGCAGAGCTGCACTTCACCTTCTGCTTCATAATACATGTTCAGTGTCACAAAGTCCTCTATAGCTCTTCCCTTGCCAAACTTCCTTTAATATCTTGATTAAATTAGTACTGGAAGAAAGCCTTTAATTTCCCCCCACCCCCGTATCATGTGTGGCTATGTCAAATACCATCAGCTTGAGCATAGGTTCATGTGAGATCTCACTTCACTCTGTAAGTTATCTGTTCCATTCTTCCCTCTGCTTCCAAACCTCTAACAAGCTGTTGATCCATGTGAAGCCATTTCCATTCACTCCTGGAGAACCAGAGTCTCTTAAGAAGCTCTAGAGACTTTAAGAAAACCTCTTTGAAAACCATGGAGCTGGCACAAGAACATGGACAAGGAGGTCTGGGCTGTTACTCTCTGGAAGGAGACAAGACAGATGAGCATAGCTTCCCTTTAAAAAAAATCTAGGTTGAGTCTTCACCAAACTGCTTCAGTGACCCATGTGTTTAGCAGTGCTCTTCTTTACAGCACTGAATGCTTTTCCTGTCAGTTGGGAATCCCCAGTCTGCAGTGGCCTGACCTCCCTGGCACCTCTTAGGAATATTGTCATCACGTTTCCACCTTCCCCTTCCCTCTGACACCAGGTGAGAGGGTGCACACATTGGCAGCAGTTCAGCTATTTTATCTCAGAGTTTCTTGAGCACTCCAGAGCAAATGCAATTAGGTCCTGACCATTCACCACCACTCATTCTGTCCCTGTACCACTTGATCACCTCTTCTTCACTTTGTCTAATATTCCATGGCTTCCATCAATTTTACATGTGAGGAGAGATCCCCTGTACTCTCTACTAAAAATAGAAGGTGTGGACAAGAGGGAGCAAGTCTCGCACTGGATCTCCAAGCTACCTAGTGGTAATTGTCAACATGAAGAGAGTCACTTAGGTATTTGACCACGGTTTATTTTCTTCAGGAAGTCCTATCACATGTGGATCAGCTGTATGTCCTTTAGATGCTAGGCTTAATGAGTTAAAAAATGTTTGGGTTTGCTGCTGGTTTTTTTTTTTTTAATACAATTTACAAATTGTTCCTGGCACATTTTAGGCCTATGAACTGCCAGATTTTGCAATCCTCATTCAAAGAAGATGAGGGGTTTTTTGTTTGTAAGGATATTTTTCTTGCTTTTAGCAGTATCTTTTACATTGGCACATAGCTATGCTGATTTCATTTTGATGTTCCTGATTTTCTTCTGTTATTTTGTGACATTTTGTTTGCTCTGTGGCAAATCTAAATTGTCTCAATGACCCTCTGGAGATTTAACTCTTGCAGTTAGCTCTTTTATGTTATTTTCTTAGCAAGACTTCCTCTTTGAGCAAGTGTCTGTATTCTAATCCTTTAAGCAAAATAAGATGGAATTGTATTGCATTTTGTCTGTGATTTTGATTTTAACTGTTCCACTGATCTCCTTACCTCCTTGGAAAGCTGCATATGCCTCCAGATATGAATTTGTCCCTCCTTTTATGTACTTTTTGTAACTTTCTCTGAGAGAGACTATTTCTGTGTATCAGGCATTGGTGCTGGACTGTTTCAAGTGGAGCTAAGCACTCAAACTTCTCAGCTATCATGGTTGATGGGGAAGCTCTCCTTTTCACAAGGGCCAACACTGGAACAACTTTGGAGCACTTGAAAACTTCTAGTCCAAATATTGATCCTATCTTCTGTCAGTCCTTAAATTTGTTCTGAAAGCTTATTCACCCCAACTTTGTTGGATCAGTGTCTCCCCTTCTACTGCCATCCTCCCAGTAGTCCCACTGCCCATTGCATGCTCTTTCTCAAGCAGCACATTTTGCAATGGGAGCCTTCTCGAGCTGTTGCACCTCCAAAATATTTCATTACTGGCAACTTGGAGAGGAAGCACCCAAGCTGTTGTTGATCAGCATTCAGCAAGGTTAAACAGCATTCAATAAAGAAAAACATCTCTGTTGTCACCCATGTGTAAGTTGTGGGTAAGCTTGGATGGAACCCGCAGTACCTTAAGCTGCTCCGTACAACAAGCTTCAGGCTCGTGGAGAAGGCAACTGTTTAGCACTTGCCTATTTTGCACGTCAAGGGAGACTGGGCACTTATAAAATATGGAGCACAGGGCAAATCTGCAGTGCCATCACCTAGGAGAAATGTGTTCACACACATACTTCTGATCTGCTGTGGGAGGGAAACGTAACCATCTGCTGACACAGGAAAGGCACTGATCGTGATTTCGGAAAAGGACTTGCTGCAGCCAAGTTTCCAACACTGCCTGGCAGAAGAGCTTAGGGTGGGCAGTGGTTTAATAGGGCTGCAAAGGCAGGCGGTTTATCAAATTCTGAAGATCACAGAATCACAGATTTATCACTGTGTTTGTTTGCTGTTAAAGTAGACGGTGTTTGCGGGTGAGGCTGGGGGCACACAGTGACAGCCATTAGGTCTTTATATTTTACCTGCCTCAGTAATGACTCATTTACAATGTGAACAAGATTGTTCCAGCCCAGATCATGCTGAACTGTCTCAGTAAAGTCAAAAAATGTATTTCCTTCCCACCTGTGCCACTGATGAACAGCACTGGGGTGGTGAGAGCCACCTGGACGGGACTGGACAAAGGTAGACAAGAAAGCAGAAGATATTCAAGGTGCAAGAACCTCTACATGTTTTGTACCACCTGGAGTGCTGCTGACCAGCTGTCTGCCAGAGTCTGGGGGTGTGGCACAAATTTATCAGCTGTCTGCAGCACCGAAGAGAAAAACTACTGCACTCCTTCAAGCAGTGGTTGTTAAGGGTATTGTACGAATGCTACGGCTCGCTGGACACAGAGTCCAACTGTCTTGGCCCTGCCATAATGAAATTTGGCAACTTCTGCCACTGTCAGGGAGACAAAGTACGGTACCTAGAAGGTTGCTCTGTTAAAAGTCCTGTAACTTGATAAGCTTCTGAACAAAGAATTTAATGATTTTTCTTTCAGGAAGATGGATGGCTGCTCTCCAGGTGGCTCAGCACCACTTCCTTCCACGGGCTGTATGCGCCTGCTGGAGCTCTCACTTTTCTGAAGCCTGATAATGACATTTCAAATTTAATCATCGTTTAAAATCCCAGTAGGATCCAATTTCATATCTCATCTAAATCGAGTGAAATAAATAGGCTTACACCACAGGTGAATTTGCCCTGATCTATTTCCTGCCTTTCAGATGTCAAAAAAATGTCCCAGAAGTTTTGAAGTGGAACTTGGAAGACTGCATCATACTGTGCAGTGAGGTGAGAACACCCCGTTTGTCAGCGCTAGACAGTGGCACTGCCTCTCTTCAAACACAGGTGGGAAGTCTATGGCAACACTTCCACGGGTCTTGTTCCTTATCTCTCTAGCACTGTACCAGCTCTGACCACAAGCTCTGTGGCTGCGCCAGGTTGTGTCCCGGAGGTCAGGTTCTCTGTTGCCTGTTTGCTCCTTCCCTGTCTTCACAAAAAGTGACTGGTGCACTAGGTCAAGTAGGCAAAGAACGTGCAGGACACATTTATGATGTTTTCTAAATCTTTAATAGCTTACTGAAATTTGATAACCCATTATTGAACAATGCACTTGTTGGCATATTTCAGTCGAGGCTTTTTGCATAACTTACTTTTTCTTCTTCTGATTCCATCCTCATTTTCAAAGTAATTTTTGTGGGCAATGGACACCATTCTAAATTTCAACATGGGTCATGTTTTTTTTTCACCTACATCTCTAATGCTTTGTGACAGCAAATAATTTCCATTTGGGCTGTACTCTTCACAACATGCCCTGACACCAAGTCTCTGGTGTCCCCCAAGCATTGTTTCGGCTCTGCTGTGTTTTTTCTGAGGCTCTTGTAAATAGTTGAAGTCTTAAAGGTGTTGCTACAGTTGTGACCCCTGCCCATTAAATGAGAAATTTGTGGTGTTCTGAAAGATGTACAATTTAAATCGAGTACATCAGACAAATCCTGCTGTTAGTAGCAATTAATTTCTTACGTTTTGATGTGGCAATTTTATCATTCATAAGCTAAAGTGCTGGTAGAGTTGGAGGCCTCCAGAGCCTGTGTGCTTTGTGTCAAAACCCCCTGTTCTGTAAGAATGGCATTGTTATGTGATTGAAAGAGAAACTCATTAGTTTAGCCAAGATGTTCTGCTGAGATTTGCATTTCAATTGCACTGAGGCGAGCAGATTTAAAATGAGTGGCTTTTAGATGGCTTTTGACTATGTGTGTAGGGCCCAGAGGAACTGGACTTAGACCCATTAAGAAACACCTACAGGTTCAAGACTCCTCTCGCCACTGATTTAAAACCGTGGATGCTGCCCAGGTAATGTGTGTAATCTATGGAGGAGTTCCTGGAAGCTATGAGGAGTGGTGGAAAGTCTCATGTTAGGGGCATAATACTCTCCCCTGCTGTAGATGGAGTGAGTGCCGTGAACCAGCTTAATCTGGACCTGTGATTTCTCAGATGCCTTCTGCAAACATTGTCCCAGGCACAGAAGCAGATCTGCCCAGTGACCTGATTGAAGGCCTCACAAAGGGCACATCTCTTAATCTCAGACTGTCTTCGAAGTAGCTCTGTAGCAAGGGGGGAAGGGCTTGGCTTATGCTTTTTGCTGTTTCCTCCCCCCCCTGCCCCTCCCTTGTAACAACTTAGAAGCACATTCCAGGACACTTATCCAGGACTTGGAAAACTTGGTTTCTGGCTTCTCTGGAGTCAAAGTGGGTTTGACTCCATCATTAGTCTGGTTCCCCATGTGAGTTTGCAAACCAGTGATTAGATGAACTCAGGAGGAGTTGTGAGTATGGTCCAGGGGACAAGGTTTGCCACGTCTGGAAGGGATGCCAGCATCAGTGTGGCTGTTTCTCTACACTCAGGTACTCCAGGTGGGCAACCATAGGCCCTGTCCCTGCCTCCAGGAGTCAAGAGGTAGCTGAAGAAAGGTCCATCGTGGATGGGAAGAGCAAATAGATTATATTTTGTCAGTAACTTCCAGGGTGTAGGCTTAGATAATTAGTCTGAAGTTGTTTGTACTCCTGTTTAATGGACCTTTTTTTCCTTTTACGATCTTCTGCCCTGGCAAGAGAAAAAGTATTATTGTGAAATATAATATAAATGTCAGTGCTATTATAATAACTTCTACAGTTATGTGAGAATTCCTCTTTGTAGTGACAACCATCCTTAACGTGTGAAATATTTTATGAATACCTTGAATGAAATGGGCTGAGTGTCTGTCGGGATACAGACACCTCCATTGCTCTGCACTGAAATAACATGTCAGGGGAAAGGAAAAGATTAAAGCTTCATGCACGTTTCAAAGGAGAAAATTTGGGTCATCCTGTACAAATGTTGAATTTCTTACTTTTTTTTTTTTTTTCCCTGAGAGAGCCCAGCACTGTGTTCACCCTGTGAGAGGAACACCTTTCTGCCCTTCACTATCCTTCTTCATCACCTCACCTTATCAGTGGGGCCAAAAATTCAGTGAGAGAGAAGCGATGCTCACAGTATCAACAAGTATGTGGTATACATACTCCAAACAATCTGCTTTTGTCCCCTTCTCCCCGCTCCCCCCTGTAAAAGACCAGGCAGTGTGTTCCCAGAGCAGGGCATGTTGTCTCCCAGAGAGCAGCAGTGGTGTGGTCAGGAGTGACAGGGACATGGGCTCTGCCCTTCGGCCCAGGAATGGGCAGGATGGCCAGGACACGTCAGTGGGGAGCAGGACAGCATGAGAAGCTGTGCAAGCTTTAGGTGGCATGTCCATCTCCTGCTCTTCCCAACACGCCCCAAGGCCTGTCTGGCTTTCTTTTCAAATTTTTATCTTCAGAAGTTTGATGGAAGAGAGATCAAACACGTCCCAGGCACAAGCAGTGACCCCATTCATTTGCTTCCCTGCACATCTTGCTTTGGAAGAGCAGCTTTATTAATAGCCTAATGCATTAAATGTGGTGGCTTTTTTCAGTACTGTTAAATTACAGGGTGTTCCTCCAAAAACCATTGTGGGCAGAGGGGTGGGATGGCTGGTGGTTGGTGCCAAACATCTCTAGAAGCTACTGCACTTTATGGAGAACTGGGATGTGGCCATTCTCCTCTGTACAAGAACCTAAGTTCTGGTAAAATGTATAAACCTCTCCTGCCTCCTGTCTCCAGCCAAGAGAAATCCCCCCTGCAGGAGCAGGGCAGTTTTCCTGAGGTGCTGATGTGGTGCCATTGTGAAGAAGCTTTATTCGTGGCCCTCCCCTGTCTGCCGGCTGGTGCCAGACACCAGAGGAGCCTGGGAGCGGCACAGGGCACACCAGCCTGGCCAGCTGCACGAGCGAGCGTTCGCTGTCAGGATAAACAAGTTTGCAGCTGTTGTTATAGAGATAAATTAGGACCAAAGGCTGGTTTTAAACGTGGTTTTTTTCCTTGTCTTTGGAAAAGAAACAGAACAGCTAATGGAGGAACTGAATTCCGTACCACATTAATAATGTGCTAATGTGCCCATTGCCAGGGTAAATGTTGTTGGTGATTAAATAGTGACTGGCGATAAATCACTAATAAAGATAAATGTTCATCCAAGACAAATGGAGATCCAAACCTTCTTTTTCTTACCGTGGAGTCCAGGCATCTGAGCAGTTTTGCTGAGCACTCGGGGAAAATTGCAGAGCAGAAATGAAGCTTGAAGGCAGCAGAAAGAATCTTTTTCATTACTATTACTATCCCCAAAGAGGTCTGTGCAGCCATGTCTGTGCTGCCTACTAAAAGGAGACCAGAAATCCATCTCTGCTCCCAGGGGCTGTGCTGCTGCCTGCCATCAGAATAATTGCTGAGAGCCACGGCAGGTAACTGCAGTCAGGGAACATAGTGCATGAATATTGAATTTGCTCTAAGGAAAGCAAAGGCACCTGAACACCCTCCCCACAGGTTAAGGCGAGCAGCCCCAGGCTGCAATGGGCTTGGAGCTGGTAGGGGGGGCTTGGGTCTCCTTGTACCCCCCCCCGCCTCCCAAAGAGTTCTCTATCACAGGAAATAGTGCGATGAGGAATGCACAAGGCTGGGTCGATCATCTTGTACCCGGGCTAGTTGGCAACCATCCTGAGTGTTCCTCCATCACTTTCCTGCATGAGGCCTTGCCCAGATGAGGATGGGAAATGGTGAGAGGGTGAGAGCTTGAACAGGCAGCGCAGCTGTGCACCAAGAGGAAGAGAGAGATGGATAACTGGAGGCTGAGGGAGCTAGTTGGTGCATAACTGCTGCTTTCCAACACATCCCGGTGTGAAAGTCCTTTTTAAGAAAACTTCTTGCCATTCACTTTGGTGCCTTCTATTAAAGATAGCTACAAAGAGCACCAGAGTGGTGGGGAAAGGTCATCTCAGAGAGGTACCTCCGCAGTGGGGTAAGTTTGAAAGAGTCAGCATGATGGCCGATGTCACATTAGAGTTACTGCATCCCAGCTGCGGGAGCTGGGGTTTCTCCTGTGGGTGATGGTGCCCCAGGTTCACTGGGGTCCTGCTCAGAAGTTTGTCATTCATTACACTTCACTGAGCAGGAGAATAGACTCCTACTCCAAAGGCTCATGGTCACCTCCAGCCAGCTCAACGTTCAAAGCTTTTTCTGTACCCAGTCAGAGAAGGCCTGTGTGGTGGTCAGAAGGACACTGCTTGTGGGGAACCCTGCATTCACACAGTCACCCTTAGGCTGGGGTTTTCAAAGCACCAGATTTATAACATCCATGGTCTATGTTTTTAAATTTCAAGGTTTTTCTTCAAGCTGGGTGTTGTGGTTTTTTTCCCTTTGTTTTATCTCCCTTCCTTTCCCACAATGTCCTCATCTACAGGTGACTCCCTGAATGACAGTGGGCATATCAGGAAGGACCCTTAGGCTTGGAAGCTCCCCCTGAACTGTGGTGAGGCAGCGAGACATGAGCAATCCTGACACGTGCTGAATGGGTTACCTCTGTGTTAGTGATGTTTTTGATGAAACCTCTCTCTAGCCTTTTCCCTTTCTCCCTTTGGAGACAGAGTGGGATCTGCTTGTTAGCAAGGCTTTGATGGCATTTACTGCCCGCACTTTGACTGGGGGAGCTGTGCTGCAGAGGGTTTTCTTGGCAGGAATGGATAGTCTTTATTCCTCAGGTGAATTAATTTTGGGTTTTTTCAGCTGGAATTCAATACAGTATTTTATTAGCTGTGCTGGTGAACATTTTTGTGGTTTGCTTTGTTTCCAATCTAGGGGTTTTTGCTTTAAAAAAAAAAACCCAAAAAACTAAAACTACTTGAAATAGGAATCCAAAGGGAGATACCAACAGCTTCTTGTTTCATTCTCCCCTTCATCTTGGTAGTTACAGATGCTTACATACTAGCAAATTAACATGAGTCTTAACGACTTCGTAGTAATTTCCTTGGGTTTTCTTTCACAATAACTTGCTGTTTCACTTGCAGAGTAAGTTTTCTTCTTCCTCATTAGTTTAGTCCCCATGCCTTTACCATTTTAACAAGCGATGGCACAAGCGCAGTCCGTGGGGAGGACGGCCTCCTGTCTGGGCAGCCCAGTGATGTGTGCTGTCACTGCATGCTGAGTCAAACGCCCAAAGGCATGCAAAAATAGAAATCTCCATTCTGAAGTCCATCACTAGATTAGCCAGTAAGTCTTTCTGTAGTTGTGCTCCTCAGGCTGCCCCTCCATAAAGGAGAATCCATTACTTGAATGTAGCCCATGTTGCTTTCAGTCAGAGGTAACGTGGAAGTTTCTAAAATGAACTGTGATGGTGTCACCTTGCCTCTGCATATTGTAGCTGGGAAGGGTTGTGCTGCTGAACCTTCCTTAGGAGGTCAGACCCCTTATTGATTAGCTGGTATAATGTTAGGTGAGCGGAAGAGTGACTGATGGTACAAGAAGGTTCATGAGAGCAGGATGCACGGGGATTTAAGTCAGGATTGGCCTCGACCCTTACTGTTGGTTTGTCTGTGCCAGGTATGGGCAGAAAGAGCTCCCCCAGAGCCCTTCCACTCTTTGGCTGAGGCCAAAGCAAGTAACCCTGCGCCTCTCCCCCGAGCTCCCGCAGAACAGCAGCGATGACAGAGGGACCGCGCTGGTGTGCAGGCACGGTGTAGAGCCAGGGCTGATCTGCGGGAGGGAGGCGCTGGATGTGCCCCCAGGCTTTGCTGTGCTCCCTTGTATTGCAAGGGTGCTGAGTGAGAGGAGGGCTGTTAGGACCTGGGAAAAGCGTTACTAAGAGGTCATGAAAACCTTTGCGTCAGGGCCAGAGAACATTTTTAATGCAGCTGTTTGACTAAGATGAAAGGTACTGCCTGCCCACACCGGGGTGCAAACCCCAGCCTGGCATGCTGGTTCTGCACAGCAAGGGCTTGTTGGACGCGTGGAGCGTTTGTGGCTTCAGGTGCCTCAGCGGAGTGTAGGAAATGCGGCTTACAGCAGGGACAGTATTCTTAGGCTGAAGACTATTCCCTAAAACGGAGTAAACTACGCAGGTAGATGGACCTCCTGATAGGCCTTCTGCTCCCAAGGGAGTGCCATTAAGTGTCCAGGCAGTGGGGCTAGGATCCCACACTGCTGGCGCCCAGGTGTGAAGCAAGGGGACCAAGTCAAGGGCTTTTCTCTTTTTAATCAAAAGGAAACTCAGAGCGCTATAAATAAACTATTTCCTGAGCTCTATCCACTTAAACTAATCCTGTACATTTAGTTCTGTACATTTTGGCCTCATCAGTGCTGCAAATCTGCGTTTGCTTGGCCAGGAGTCTTCTTTGTGCTTACTTTATTTCTGTAATCCTGTGTTCCTTCTTCTGGTTGGAAATGACGGAGCGAATCTGTCCGCTGTTTGTCAAAGGATCAAACAGCTGTGCCTGAGATTTTGAAGTTTTTGTTGATGTTTTCTAACTCATTTTCCATTTAGTTTCCCCCATACACAGCCGGAGGCACTGGCAGACCACTGCACATATATGAGTGAGGGCCTCTCAACCAGGAGAATTACATCACAGCAGCCACTGCTGTAGTGGTGCTCACCACCCACGCCCATGCCTCGCCAGAGAGTGGCACCGGGAGGTGCTGGGGGGGGCTACTGGCTCTGCAGGATGGGGAGGAACAGCACCAGGGGACAAACCAGGAAGGGATGCTGGGAGCTGCTGCTCCATAAATGCAGGGGCAGATGGACAGGGCAGGCAGGGGAGAGCGGCAAAGGCAGCGTTTTCCAAAGGAGCCTGTGCAATCTCCACGTGACGTACGCTGACGTGCTGAGACAGAGTGACTTGTGCAAAACTGTCCAGCACACCCCAAACGGAACAGGCAGCACCACATTTGGGCATTTTGTACCTATTCCAGGACATGATGCCTCTGAAATACATTTCAGACACGCCACAGATGCGAGGTTGACCTCTTCTTGGTTACTTTGTGCTAAGAAGAAACAAATTCTTCACTCCATACACTGAATTCAAAGCATTCAAAGTCAGATTTAGGGTGTTTAAGTGCAGGGCTAATTAATTTCTTTTTATTGGAAGGTCAGTTTATGTAACAGATTCTTTTGCTTTCATTAAACAGAACCAGTGTTGTGTTTGTATTAATGTGCCTATAAATCATAGTGCTACAGTACTGGGATATTTTGAGAAATTCTTTCTGGACATCTGAGTGAAGCCCTAAGCCTGACACAGAAAATGGCACTACTGCTGCTTTAGGCTGCCTCACTGTGAAACCTCCTTTTATCCTCATTTCAGTCAGCTGAGACTGAGGTACCACATCAATGGTTTGTTTCTAGGTGCCCAAGGCAGAGCTCGGCTTTGACTGCTTGCCACGCTCCTCTGGTGCAACCCGTCTGCCACTGGGTGAAGGCCTCTCCCTGTCCCTTTTCTCCTGCCAAGGAGCTCCTACAGACCTCACCAGCTTCTCTGTGCTCCACTGGCTGAGTGCTTTGGTGTCCATCCAGACTTACTGTTCCTTGTCACACGGTGCGAGGGACTTCTCTCAGACTCCTGTAGATGACCGTGGGGAAAGGTTAGACTTGGCACTAACAAAAGGCAAATCATGCAAGACCTGTAGGGAACCAAGCTGCAAAGTGGGTTCTGTGTGTGTGGTTTCTGACCGTCACATGAAGTTTCAAAAAGACCTATGTAACGAGGACATGACAAGCAATCCAACATCCTCTCACGCTTGAAACCTGAGTGAGTAAATGTTGAGAAAACATGGGCTTGGTTAGCTGCTGCATCCGATCCCCTGAAAATCTGGCTGCTTGCTTATGTGTTAATAAATCTCAGTTGTGCCATAATGGTGAGACTTGCAAATGTAAAGGAGTCTTCCTTTCTGAGTGGAAGAGAAAGTCCTGATGATGAGCTCTGACTGACAGCTCATTATCAAGAGCCCCCATGAGCTCAGTGGTGAGATGGTGTGGCAGTGAGTACCTGACCTGCTGCTTCCTTAATACCTCCACCCCAGGCTGGGGGAGAGAAGCAACGACTCCCCTTGCTCCTGCATATTCAGCCTAAGCAGGTTGGGTGTGTTAAGAGCACCCTGCAGTGCCAGCTCTTGGCGTGAGGTTGACCCGGTGCTTAGCAATGGGAGATGACACTGAGGTTGAAAGTGCCTTGTAAGCCTAACTCCAGTCTCTTAAAAGAAGGAAAAAATCCCATGGAGAAATGTAGTTGCTGAAAATCATGTCAGAAGAGCATCCCAAGATGGTGTGTCTCCTGCAAAGGTACAGAAAGCCTTTGATCTGGCATGGAGCCGCTCACAGAAGAGCTGACAGACAGCTGTCAAAATGTCCTAAGTGAAGAGGCAAAGCATCCAGCCCACACAGCTCTTTGAATCCAGTGGATTTTTTACTGGACACATGCTTAAGTTCTGACTAACAGTGAACTTTCAGAGCATTTGACTTCACTTTTTTGGGGTCATGTTGTTTGAAAGATGGAAAACTCACATTAGCACTACCTCTGCAAAATGCATCGATGTTTTAACCTATTTAGATGGGGAGCTAAGTTGAGCAACAGCTGCCACTCTCAGAGGCTGGGGCAAGACTCCTACTTGTGAATGAATGGCAGCTGTACACAAACAAGTGACGAGCAGCACCAAACACCATTGCAGATGACAAAGATCAGTTCAGCTTCCAGGCTGGGGAGCTGTTCGCTGCAATACAGAGCAGTGAAGATGTACCTGCCATGGCAGGAGGAGGCTCACGGTAGGTGTTTAAAAAGCCAGGCATGCACAGATCTTTGGGCCCTTTGAGGTGTACCTACGAGTGCCGAGGGAGCTGCCTGACGTCACTGCAAGGCCACTCTCAATAATCTCTGGACGGTCATGGCAGAAGGAAGGAGGACTGGACAAAATCTGAGGACTGGGAGAAAGCAAACGTCACTGGAATTGTTAAGAAGGGCAATAAGGAGGGATGCAAGGAACTACAGGCAGGTCAGTCTCACCTTAATCCCTGGGAAGGCAATAAGGCAAGTTATGCTGGAAACTTGTTCTGAACATATTAAAGACAAGAAAGTGATCAGGAGTCGTCAGCAACGATTTATGAAGGGGAAATCACGCGTGACCAGCATGATAAACTTCTACAACAAAATGACTTGGTCAGTGGCTGAGTGGAGAGCAATGGGTGGTATCACCTTGACTTTAGGAAGGTTTTCAGCACTGTCTCCTGTAACATCCTCATGGACAAACTGATGAATTATTGGCCCTATTGCAATTATCAGTTAGTCTGTAAGCGTGCAGCAAATGTAGTTCTTTGCTTAGAAAAAGGACCAGAATTTTTTTCCTAAACTAGATGTTCTTACTTTATGTGATCAAGGTCTTTGACTTACTCTTTCACTTTGTAAAGTTATGTTGCAAACAATCTGTGTGTGCTTTGTGGAAATAGTAGAGGGTTTTGTTACCAACTCTGTGTTGTACAGACAAATCTAGTGGGGCTTTGGAAAACTGCACATAAAATTGCAATGCTCAAAGGAGCTGTTAAGTTCCAACCCCAGGCAGCTTTGGCTCTTCCACTACCCAGCAAGTGGTCTCGGTTATGAAGGTACATCCACGCTGAGCGCAGCGATACCGAACTGCCTTGCTTTGGGCACAGGAATTTGCAAACCCAGCTTGGATGCCCATCAGAAGGGTTTGTACCTCCTGCTGTATGAAGCAAAAAGAGCCTAAGCTTGATCCTCAGGAAACACTAAGATGGCTGGGTGCCTCCGGCCTCTCAGATCAACCTGCTCCCAGACAAGGCTCCTCAGTAGCAGAAGGATTTGCAGCAGAAGTACTGCCCTGCACTCTCACAGACAAACATCTCTTTAGACACATTCATCTGGCTTGCTCAAAGTCCTCCAAAACTTCTGAAGGTCATGGGCAGGATGTCTCCTCTGCAATTCACTCTGCTGGGGTAGCTGCATGGTGGCCTCTGACTTTCAGCATGATGATTTGCCCCTGTCTTACCATGGTCTGTAATCTCATAATTAAGGTGCTCTCCTGGGAAGTAGCTGCTCTGGGCTTGTACTCCCTCAGACAAACTCAGCCCAGATTCCCCAGTGACTCGGGAAGGGCTTATTTCCCAGGCAGGAGGTTAGCACTGCTCCCTGGAGCCCCGCTCAGTCGCCTCAAACCAGCACAGTACAGCGGCCACCCCGCAGCGGGGCCTGGAGCAGCGCGGTCACGGGACGAGCAGGGAGTTCAGTGCTTGGAAGGCAGAGACAGCCTTACTGTTGAACAGCTACTGCTCAGCATCAGTGCTGCTTAAGGTGAAGGTCCCTACCAGCTTCACACATTCTGAAACAGAAAATGAAATCAGAAGGGGGGTTGAAACCCTCTCGAAGGCATCTGTGCTGTAGCCCAAGCACCAGCCCACCAGTCTGTGGCACCAGGGGCACACGGCTGGTCTCAGCAGGACAGGCATTGTTCCCTTCTTTTGAAGCCCTAGTAGGAGCTGCTTTCCAACCCTGCTGATGGATGCACGATGCTGTGTGCACTCCCCAGGGGCAACAGCAGTAGCACAGCCCTCCCCCCCCCCTTCTTTCTTTTTTTTTTTTGTTGTTAAATTAAGAAAAGCTTTCAGTTAAGTTGCTGATTTCTCTTTGGCAGAGGAAGTGGGTTTGCTTTAGACTCTGGAGCTGCTGGAAAGGGTTTCATTCCCAGATGAGATATTTTAAGGCCAAAGTCTCCTTTTGTTTACACAAGCTGGGATCAGTGATGAGCCTTGAGAAGGTCAAGGCAAATTTTAGTCGATGACTCGAGGTTATTTATTTATTTTTTTAAAAAGGATCGGTTTTGTTTTGTCCTTACAGTCTCAATATATTTTGTAGTCAGGCTGCACACAATTTTAAGCTGCCTGGGATCCCCCCACCGTTAGCTGCTCTCTCAGCCGTTTGGAGCAGTTTATGTGTGGACTTTCATTGCAACTGCAACAGCAGTTTGGAGAAGATTTAGGACATTTTGAAAATGCCAGCACTTAAAAAAAAATGTCTTTAAAAAATGGTAAAAATCTAGGTGTTTGCAGCTCCTCTCGCCTCCAAGACACAAATGGATGTCAGGCTGAGCAGACCATCGTGGTGTTTGTAAATGACTTGTGACACAGCCCATGCCAGCAAAGTGACTCGTTGCACCTGCACCCTCAGCTTGGACCGGCTCCGGGCACACGGCCCTCGGGTGGCAGCAAAGCCAGGCTCTGAAGCTGCCCCTGTCCAGGAGCAGGATATATTCACTCACTGGCTTCTCAGGGTAGTAATTAATTTTTATGAATAAGGGTAAAGGAAAGGGTGTCAGAAACAGATGGATTATAATCGTTTTTTAATTAAAATGTTCGAACCATAATTTAAACTAAAAATATCTTATTACTTATCTTGGCTATTTCACGGGCACTAAGGCAGCCGGCAATAACGTAACTAATGATCCCATTGTCACCGGCTTGTATAATGAGGCGTGTCCGGGGGCTGATCAGATTATGCCATCAATCAAACCCCTTGGAAGTGCTCCCTCCTTCAGCAGAGCTCCCCACAGGGCAGTTCACGCCTGCACAAGCTTCCCCTCCCCAGCTGTAACCTTTATTTTCTCTCTCGCTGAGATGATGAGCTCCCCTGAGGCAGGCAAAAGCGAGGCTGCAAACGGCTACAGTTTGATGAGGATCTGGTCATTGTTGTTAACACTTCAGGGATGATTCTTCTGGCAGGCAGCTGTTTCAAGGCTTTAACCTGCCAGTCAATCATATTCATCGTAACAGTCACTGACAAAAGAAGAGTCCAGAACCCGGGTCCTACCACCCCTACTCCGAGGTAAAAAGGACAAGAAGGAGCCGGCTGCATTAACCAGGAGGGTTAACCAGGCATAGCTGAGCTTGCAGAGGAGAAAACTCAGAGCGCTTTCAAGTGGCTGAACTGAATGAAGATTTTAGTGGTCGTGCTCAAGGCATGATGGCCACCAGGATGCTTGTGTGGGGTTTCCAAGGGCTAAAGTGGGGTGTATCAGACTCCACCGGTCTTCACCAGCCCATCCTGTCCTGCTGCATGGCTGCTCCACAGCTCCAGGCCTTCCCCCCCAGCCACTGCCGTTGCTTTTGGGCCACCTTAAAACACCAGGCTCAAACACACCAACACAAGACCAGCTGCTTGAACAGCTCAAGTATCCACACATCAAGGGAAGACACATCATCTGAAAAAGTTTGTGTCATCACTCACTCTGGTCAGAGCCCCCTCCCTGTTGCTGGATTCCCCCAAGTTAACTGAAAATAAATTAGGCTGAGATCCAAAATAGCAGAAGGTTATAAAATGCATCGGTCCATTAAATCCTGTCATCCCAAGTGCCTGCTGTCTTGCTCTTGTGAACAGCACTGTCTAAGCAGACAGCTAGGTGCTGCAGATGTAATGTACCTGGTCCCTGTGGATAGAAACACAAACCATAAAGAGTCTGAAAGTGATCAGTCCTGCAAAATAATTTGGTAAATTACTGCAAGTGGATATGATTACAGTGAGCATAATGAGTCCTTGCTCCAATTACTGCATTAGCTTCAAGATCTCAGCCAAATTGGTTTCTGTAATACGCCTGCTCCACAACACAGGCATGAAACACCAACCATGAAAAAAGAACTGCAATTAATTTGTCATCAGAGAATCAATAGCAAAAAGAAAAAAAAAAAATTAAGGCCTTCCAATGCGGTGATTACAGAGGGGTTCTTTCTCCTAATTCTAAGTCATTAAAATTGACAAGTAGAAGAAATTCTTGTCTCAGGAGAGGAAGCGGCTGGTTGCAGATGCAGGCATTTCGAACTGCTTTTCTCTGACAGCTCAGCACAACAGTCCTGCGAAGGGTCAAAGGCTGACTTGGCTTCACACTCTGCCTGCCCCCCGGGGGTAAGGTAGGAGGGGTAAGACTCCGGTTTTCCGTGATGGAAGCAGGAGACCGCAGGGCCTGTGCCGCAGCTATCCAAAATCCTTAACGAGCTGGATCTCGCTGGCAAGGACAAGTGGGCTTCTTGAGAAAACAGGAACATCTGGCCTCTAGCTCAGCCCGCACCAGCACACTGGAGCTGCGAGGCTAAGGACTGGCAGGGAGCTGGCCCTGTGCTGGGGCCCTGCCCCGAGGGAGGCCGACAGCAGCGGGGCCCTGAAATGCCCTATTGTTTGTCACCGGGGCCCCCACGAAGCTCAACACAACACATTTTGTCCGGGAGGTTCCCTGGCAGTCAGGGAAACCTGTATCCTCAGTTTTTAATGTAGAAGAAATGAGCTTTTTTTGATACTAAATTTTCTTCCCTTCCCCTTTGAGGATGAGCCTTCAGTCAGAAAGCCCTTACCACACCCCCTGGCATTACAGTTCACTCTCTCCATAACAGATACCTTTTTTCTCAACCAGAGCTTGACAGCCAGCTCCTTTGGGCCTCCTGCAGGCAAATGCTTTCACAGGTACGCAGATGAGTGAACCAGTTTTCTGGTCTATTAATACCCATGAGCTTCATTCTTTGGGGGAGCTGCCAAACCACTCATGAAAGACCCCTGAAGCATTAGCTGGGCCGATCAGGTTCCCCACTAACTGGGCAGGCTTCAACTCCATGACTTGAAGCCTCCACAGAATCCAGACCTGTGACACCAAGAAAACAAGGAGAAAAGCAGCAGCTGCCCCCAAAAGGGGGAGCAACTCACAGGAAGTAGAAATATGCACGTACTAAAACGTGATTAAGCACTGTCATTCATAGTGTAGCTTTCCCTCACCACTTGGAAACTCTCCAAGTACCCTGAACCCCTTCATCTAGCAAACAAACGACCCAGCATTGCTAGCACACCCAGCAGCACCGCTTCATTTACCTTATGCAAGTGATCTGCTGCGGATTTCGGTGTTGAAAGTTTTCCCCATTCAGGATGCTGCGGTGTCACCTGCACCATTGCTGTTTAAGGTTTTGTTTTTATTTTAGAGTTGTGTTTTGTTTGGGGCATAAAGGCAACAGAACATTTCCTACCACTACTATTGTTAGCAGGGCTTTAATCGTGGTACTTTGAAACCTAAACCGCTCTTGCAGCGGTTCACAAAAGGTCACCCTTAGAAATCTCACGGAAAGTTGGCACCTGTGCAGCCCTTTACATACATTTACACAGGGCACAGAATGTTTGTAATTGAGTTAGAAGCCCATCATTCAACACTCGGTCACAAGACTGGAGAAAAGCAAGTGATCTCTACCATATATGATGCATTATCTAATTAAAGTGGAGTTCCCAGGGTCTGTGAAAAGAAGAGGGAGCGTCAACTGTTGCTGTCTGCACGCTGCCATCACCACTCTACACACAATGCCCACTCGGCACTCAATGCTCCAAAACAGGCCCTAAGATTTCTTAGGGGGAGCTGTCAGGAAAGAAAACATTTCTGGGCGACCCCACTTCCCTTGGCACTTGCGAAGACTCCCGTCACACTGATTAAAATCCTTAACCTTTGACTTTTCCCTCCGGCAGCACTAACGAAGCAGAAGGGAAGTCAGCGTTGCCTGGCGGTGCTGGGATGCTGACCTGCTCTATTCCAGCTAGCAGGGATTGCCAACTGCCTCAGCTACTGCTCGGTCCGAGCAGCCATCCACTGGCGCCAACTCAGTAACTAAAGAGACACGTCCTTTCTGATCACCAGTTGTGTTCTTGGTACCGGACCCACTGCTGCTTTTGTTTCACCACTCCATTTTCTTTTTCGCCCTGCGCCGCTGGCTTTGGGGGCAACCAGGATGTTCGAAAGCTGATGGATCTTTCAGCAACTTTGAAACTAAATGACTGTTTTGTGCCAACTTATATTTTCTAGAAAGTCCTACTTGTGATCTCTCCAGTCAGCATCCCGGACAGATAACAGCAGCACTGCCTACAGACACAGCACCGACTTCACAAGGAACTCTGCTCTTAAAGACTTGGGCTAGACAGAAATTCTGTTCTTTGCTGCCAAGGCCTTGGGTTTTCTTGTGTAGATGAAGAGCAGGAAGAGAGCTCAGTCAGTTCAGGCAGAACTAGAGACCACTGAAGGGAAGGTGGGGAGGGTTGTTGGGAAGATGTTTCTCCTGCCCTTAGCTTTGGTCGCTTCTGTCACATGGCAGATATTGGACAAACGAGAGCCATGAAGAAATCACTTTTGTAACAAAATTTATTTTTGCTCTGTGGATACAAATCCCAAACATCAACAAACAAATTCCAGTGGAAAAATACCAGTCATTAACAAAGAAAACTTTTATTATTATTTAATAAATAGAACTTTGGCATTCAAAATTCTAGCTGTAAACCCTACTTTAAAAAAAATTACAAAAAGAGGCAAGAACAACAAGCCTAAAGCTGAGCCAGCCAGTGGCTCCGTTACTTTTTACAATGAACACATTGTGATTAAGTCATGACAACTCTATTTACATATGAGGTATTCCGAGCGGTTCAAAAATTGAACCCAATATACAAAACCACCAGTCTGCAGGGACCGATCCAGTACGTGTGTCAGCTGTGCTTTTCACAGATAGCTCCAGACACTCCTCCCCACTGAACCAATGATATACTGTAATTAATATACACAAAATAAACACATTACCATTTGAGCTTCCTGCTCACGCTTCGTATTCAAAAAAAGCTGCATACTACGACCAGCCCAACATTCAAAGTGTGCACCTAGTGCCTCGTTTAAGTACTTCTGTTTATAGACGGTATGCAAGAGTTCTTACTACAAAAGCTTACTAAAGAAAATACGGGCAGGTAAGAGGAAAACAAGGTGCAGTCATCGGCATCTTAACTTCCCTAATGCTGGAGGGCAAGATACACTCACTTCAGGCAAAAGAAGGCACAAAGGTATGCAGCTGTGGAATTCATATTGCTAATGAGCTATGAAATAAATCCTCCCCTTAGGTAATAACCATTCATTTGTTTACAGCAAGAAAGCAGATTAGTTCAGAATATCTTTTCCCCCACTCACGACACAGCTCATCACGTCAATGAGAAGAGCCCAACTGCACCTCCAACTCCACCTGTGTAACACCCCTGACAAGGACAACTGGAGCAACCTGGAGGGTGCCATCGCTGCCCAGGCTAAGGCAGCAGCTTTTGGAGGAAGGGCTTTGCTTGCTTTCTTTCCTTCAGCTCTTACCCTGCGGGAAAAACGTCCGAAGCAACGGCTGAAACAAAAGCTGGGCAGCGAGGGCCAAGGAAGGGAGGAAGGAAACCTTTCCAACGTGAAAAGGACGGAATTCCAGCTCCTGTAACAAGTCGGTGGCCATCAGCAGGGTTGCCAGCCGGAGCCCGAGCGGGTGGCTATGGCACTCTCTACAGTTTCACACAGCTATCGCGCTGCAGAGCCGCACAGCCGAGGACAGCAACCTAAAACTCGCTACGCAACGGAGCCGCGGTGCTTCTATATAGTAACTACATAGCGTCGCCTATGGCCTGGCTGAAGACAGTTACTTCCCAACACTTTTTCAAAATACATTCTTGAATACAGTAGTTACTGTAAATATCTTCTACAGGATTGTATAAATCCAATCTGAGACTATACAAAAAATTACTGTACAGATTTGCTGACAGCCAGGACGGGACAACATCCAATCCTCAGCGCTTGTTTTTCAGCCCTTGAGATTGTCTAATAGCTACAGCAAAAAGTTGTCATGACTAAATCTAAGCAATTCCAATGTTAACATTCATTAATCCACTCTGTATTAAATATGCTGAATGAGACCACACGCGCTACATTTTAACCAATTGAACAACCATGCATATCTTAGACAAGCTTATTCCACTTAGAGGCATCTGTAAACCGATGCGTATATAGTAACTGCTACTACTACGACAGGCCAAATTGTAAGAAATCAAGGTAAAAAACACTGTTCCACTATAGACAGTCAATTGCTAGTCTGCATCTTTGGCTCATACATCCATCATTTACCTCCCTACTTTAACTGGACTGAGGCAGATAAACTTAGGGCTTTTAAAAATCAAGTGCTTCAAAGTCAACATAAATATTACAGGTTCTGTAATAAAAATATTATGATGCAAGATTACAGCACTGCAATCAATGCATCGCAAATAAACGGGACCTCCTTCCTGAGGGACTTGCAACTAATACTTGGAGAGCGTAAAAGCTCCCGAAGTGCTTTGCCAACAGAAATTACTGATCTCAGCTCTGCAGTACAGCATCACCCTTTAAGAGGAGCTACAGCGGGCGCTTCACCAGCCTAGTGACCAGCTTAATAGTTCAGAGCAACTCCTCTCTACTTGCTCTGTTACGCTCCTTGTTATTTCCACCAAATTTAGAAGAACGTGTTGCTTGGTAATTTTTTTTATGGGTATATTACCATCTAAGGAAATAATGTGCAACTTGGGTGTTTCCTCTCTCCCTACTTTATTATTTTCTATTTCATTACCTGAAATGCTATTGTGAGAGTCTGATATGAGAGAGATGCCATAAACCAGAGACCGTCACCTCACTGCAGGGCCAAAACCAACAAACTACACTGAAGGAACGAGCTGAGGCCCATGTCACAGAAGCCAGTGCTGCTAGAGGCACAGGAAACTGCTCAAGCCCACTTGTGCAAAGACTCTAGTTTTCAGTTTTGCACCTTCAAACCTACAGCAAGGGCACAGAAATTTAAATTTTTACCTTGAAGTAGCGACACGAGGCAATTTCACATGAGATTTCATCTAGACACCATTTCAGTGATCACAGGAGCTGAACCAGTCAGATTCATCTGACAACACCATGCAGCTATAATATAAATAGCATCACTAATTTTTTTTTTTTTTTACAAAGTAGTCCATGGGTAGGTTCAGGAGGGAGAAAACTGTCAAATAAATAAGTCTACAGAACTAAAAAAAATTTAAATCACTAAATTAGGAAAACAACATTAATGATAACTGTTTAACAATGAACAGAAAGCAACACATCACCAAGGCAACACTGGTAACCAGTCTACACTGCTATACATTTTTTTTCTATTAACATAAATATAATCAGAAAAATGAAGATATAACAATGTTGCCATAAATTGTTACCCTAGAATTAACTTGGTTCTAACCACTAAGCTTTCTAAGAGACTTCTGCTTTTATCCACACTACGGGTCAGTTGACTGACTTGCACCCTAGTCATTTGAAACTTTTAGTATCATATGTGTAACCGATGCTCATGTATTTTCTTAACAGTGAGACCTGAGAGTGGTTTTGCTCTTTGCAGGTTCTTGCTTCCTTCAGTTAAATGCTATTTCACACCATGCTTAACTGCAGTGCAGCTAACTTGCGGTAATGTTCCAGGAAATTAGAAGCATTAATGTCATCTGTCCCATGGGAGTGAATCAGCCCTGCCAAGTGACACTTGCTGAATAAACTATGGAACATGATCTTATTTTTTTAAATGAAATGGCTTCCTACATAAATAGAGAAATGAAGAATTCCCAAACAATGGGGAAAATTTTGCAGTCCTCAGATAACCAAGGACTTAATACTGCTAAGTGGAGTTCTGAGCCGTAACTTTGCCAAGTGCCAGACACCCCTTTTGTAGGGGTGATTAAAAAAAAAAAAAGTGTTTGAGGTGGTTCACAACCTCACCAGAGGCCTTCAGGGATGGAACACAGACCAGCCACATTTTAAAGTGAAGACGACCTAAGGGAAGAATAAGTATGGTACAAACACTAAAATACAGCCTTGATTCTAACCCCCACCAGCCATGCACTATGCTACAGTTTCATGCCTTCCAGCTTCTCTGGGTTTGTCACAGGCTTCATACTATCGAAACTTCTCACAGCAAAGGTGAGAGTGCTTAAAACAATTTGTTAGTGCTATATTTAATGGGCTTCATCCACATAAAGGAGTTAAAATTGGGTTTCTGCTGCTATTGGGGAAACAAGCTAGAGATCCACTGCTAAAACCAAAGTCTCCCATAGATAACATTTTTTAGGCAATTTGAAGAGCAACTACCTCCTGTAGTCCCCCAAGACTGTTCCAATTGAATTCCCAGAGCGGAGGGCAGTTGCGGAAGCTTCTGGCTTTGCCACGTACAGCTTTAGCTCCTTTAGCCTGCTGTAATTTTAGAGCACAGATCAAACCATACAAACCCTTGACGAAGGAAAGGGCTAATTAGTAGCAGCACGGCTGTTTTCATGCTGACTCCAGAGACCTGGCGAAGTAATAAAATGAGTATCCAACCGAATCATTCTTCACAGCTTGTTCCTACATTCAGTAGTTTGGAGAAAAGATTTCTGTAGTTTGTACCACTCTGTTCAAACGACGACTCTTCCCTGCTCACTCCCACCATTAAATCTGGACAATCCTCAGAGAGATGCAGACACGGTGATATTTGCAGTCTTCTGATATGGCTCCTTAATGGAAATGCAAAGACCTGTGACACAGCAGCATTTAGTAAGTCATTTAACACTAGATGAAATGTTGTCATTGAGTAATGCAATTGTCCCCCATGTCCTGAGCATAACGGTCTGACATTATAGTCCTTAGTTCATCAATATCCTTTCGCAGCTGACACACGTCCAGGAGCTTCTTCGAAAGGGTTTCTGTGCTGTGGTAATTTTCATTCTCCTCAGCCGAGCAGCTCAGCGCTACGAAAAACAACAGCAGAGGTTAAAGGTCTAGCAACTGTGCTCTGCTAATATTTCAGCCAGTCAGTGTCCTTTGAAATAAGGGGCAGACACTTAAATTTCATTACATCAAGACAAATCACACTTTGGTGTGATGAAAAGCCAACAAACTGTGGTACCGTATGAAATTAAAGTCAATCCAGAGCCCACCAGTGCTCCTCTGAAAGCCAAGCCTTTCTGTTTGCACCAAGTTCTAGACTTGCTGAAATCTGATGGGTCTAACAACACTGAGAACATGGGCAGAACAGCCATGCCCTAGAGATTTTGGAGGTTTCTGCAGCCACTCAGGAAAGAGTGACAGGAGGGGTCAGGAAACGAGGCCATGCAAGATGAGACAGTACCACAGATATGTTGCACTATTCATCCTGCTGGCTGATGATGGTCTCACGGACTTGGGAGGTTGGCATATGCTGCTGTCCCCAGCACTTCAGGGGGTTACAGTGCAGATGTCTATGTGCTGTGTAGTGGCTCTTGCTGCACAGGACACTGGAGATACTTTTACCTCTCTACCTTGCTGATGGGTCCAGTTCAGCAACCAGCCGGTCAGTCTGACACATTCTTATTGTTTTCTGAATGTTAATTAGATACATTCAGGTCAAAAAACCCCACTTGTTTATTAAGCTTGTTGAAAGACCTAACACAAACTCACCACGCTGAAGCTTTTTTGACTGGCTTAAGGGCAAGCTTCTTGTTTCCTGGTTAACAGTTTAGGAACTGCTGAAGACTGGATGTGCCATTAACAGTACTGGAGATGAAGTTGCCTAGCACCAGACTTGTCTAATGCCCACAGACATCCCCATCCCCTGCCCCTAAACCAGATGTTCATGTGTTCCAACAGTAGATGTATATTCTTACCACTTGAAACAAACCCACGCAATGTAGCCTGCTTGTGCCTCACCTCCATAACAGATTTATAGGGCAGAACATGTTTGACAGAAAAGCATTCATTAGCCCTCAGGGTGACTGCAGCGCGTCTCAGGAGGGACGGACACCTGGCTACACACCTTCCTGTCCTAGTGGGGCTAAAGTATCCAGAGACTGAGTCCATATGAAGAGCCAGCTATCTGACTTGGCAAGGACCTGGGCGGTCATATGCACTTAGTGGCCTGGGTACACCGAAAGCCCAGCTTTTCCAGACAGCTCCAGGAGTACAACTCTAATATGACTGCTCCAGTTGCATAGCGAGGGGGCACTGGTCTGTCCAGCTTGCAAATTCAAGTGGTACTTCATCAAACTGTTACTCTTCTGTGTCAAAACACTAGTAAGCGTGTGAATGACCACCTCACTTACATCTGATTCCCAGCAGTAAGGAAAGGTTAGGCTCCTTGCCCTGAGCTCTCTGGGTAAGAATACTGCACAGTGCTTTCAAGTCAAACAAGCAATGGGACATTTCCTTGAACAACTGGTCTGCTATAGGCATCTTCTCAGACACTGGCTGCCTGGACTGCTCCACCTGCCTCATCTGCTCCTTCAGGCAGGCATTCTCTTCCATCAGTCTTTGGTTCTTTGTGAAAATCAAATGAGAAAAAGAGGAAAGTTAGTCTGCAGCATGCATATAGCAGAAAGCTTCCTGTATCAAACCACAAATGACAGAATTAAAAATAATTAATCTCCATACATATAATCAGCATTTCTGTACCCCTCCAAAGAATGGCAGCTAGACAGCTTTTACCTGACTGTCTCATGTTCACAGAATCACAGAATGGTGCGGGCTGGAAGGCACCTCTGAAGATTTGAGTCCGACCCCCCTGCCAGAGCAGGACAGAACTAGAGTGGATCACTCAGAAATGCATCCAAACAGGGCTTGAGAGTCTCCAGAGAAGAAGACCCCACAATGTCTCTGGGAAGTCTCTTCCAATGCTCCACAACCCTTACAGTGAAGAAGTTCTTCCTCTTGTTGAGGTGGAACTTCGTGGACTCTAGCAATGTTACCACTGCTTAGCAGCCTTCACCCTCAAGTTCTCACTTTGTGAGGCAGGGATGGTATCTGTTTCCACGTCTGTACGGCAGCCAGCAGTCACGTATGTAATCAAGCTCCCAGAGCCCTACCGTGCCATCTTATAGTCATTCTATAAGGTTCTTCCCAGCTAGTGTGGTCAGGGGTTGGGTTACTGGAGGATTTACTTACCTCAGAAAGAGTTTTATTTAACTGCTCTATATTCCTTTCTTTTTCTTCAAGCTCGTTTGTCATCTTCTGAACTATCAGCTTTTCTTGCAAAAGCTTCTCTTGCATAGACTACAATGAATGAAAACACAGGCAATGATTCTAAATTTCCATACTTTGTTTGCATGAACAAAGAATGCATCCTCATTACATTTCTAAGTTTCAGATGCGTTTGTATTTTGTAAAATGTATTGCTTTTGTATTAATTCTTCATTTTTAATTTTATTATTATTATTATTATCTACTTCCTACCATGAGCCGCCTCGTAATATTCAGCCGGACCCTAACAGCTCTCTGTACACTAACATTGCTATTCCACAGCTCAGGGAAGCCCTTTAAGGAAATGCTATCTGTTTAGAAACAAAGAGACTGTGGATATGCAGAACCTTACTGCAGTATGGAATGCATGAGGTCTAAAGTAGCCATGCAGCGTTATTTCTAACCAACCAACTTCACTTGAAATAAGGGGCAGTTTATTGACAACTAAGCTTCATTTCTGCAATTCCAAGTTGTAACCAAAGATTTTTTTCTTTAGCCTCTACTTTCCACAAAGCCTATGGCAGGACTTCCTACCACCTTTCATAACAAAGAATTCACCTCACCTTCTCTACGGCCGAGAAGAAAGCTTTGGGCAGCTGATAGAGAACAGCAAACTTTAAAACCACTGACACACAAGAGAAAACAATGGTCTATACAAGTCCACTGTGCTGAAAACAGGATGGTCTACACAAGTCAACAGCAGGCAAAAGAAACAGCTTGCAGTTTATAGTCTCATTTTTAACAGACACAATCATTCCTATTTTCAGTAATGTAAACAGCAAATTTCTAGGATGCTGTTGTACTTAAGTATCAGAGCATTCCATGACTGGCTTCCAGATCAGTCACAAGCAGCAACAAATAAACTGCTGCAGCACGGAATCAGCAGCTGCCAATTCCCCACTTTTCACCTACAAAGCTTAACCTGACAAATCAGGAGATATTTCCAAGGGGGATTTTTGGAGGTGAACACAGCAAGCGCTTGTTATTTATTCCACCAGTTGCATTTTATTTCTGTAGATAGGTCATCTTTCAAGGTCATCTGCCACACTCTGGCAAGAGGAATATTCAAACCCTCTTACCTGAGTACTATTAACAAGAGCGGGTTTAGAAACTCTTTATTCTTTAAAGCTAACAAATCTTTTTGGATCCATAATGAAATCAAAATCCTGTTTTACCTTTAATGGTATTACTCACAATGCTGTGCTACCACGGTACATCTGAAGTGTCCTGTCCTCCCCATCCCTAGTTCAGCAGGTTGATATGTAAAACCTGCTGCCCAATTTCAATTTTAAGATGTAAATCCAACCCCAACAAATACAGAAATACAAAATACAGCTGGAGCACTGATAACAATGGTGCGTGCCTTGGCAGAGTTTTGATTGTAACCTTCCACAGAGGGGAACCAGAGACCACGACGGGGGGAGGAGAAGGAACATTTCACAAAGGAATGGCTCATTTTAGGGAACGACACTGTCCCCTCCCCCAAAAAATGTTTTATTCTTGAATCTCTGTAGGAACAATCCTAAAGATTCTTCTTCCAAGGCTGAGAACTGTCACAGGGAATTCTACAAGGGAGCTTAAATAAAAGCGCTGTAGAAAGATCAAAGCCACTCTTCAGTAAAAGATGTGCTTCAACTGCTGCATTCCGACTTTGGGATTTTCCCCATCTTTCAATAACACTGCAAGCTCCTCACCTGACAGAGCCACATCAAATTCTGTCAAGGAACATTGGGTCTGGGGGCTCGGGAAAACAATTTAGCTTTGAAAAAGAAGCCACATTTACTCTTGAGTTGCTCCCAAGATCTACAAAGAACAGAACTTTCAAGGTAGCAGTACCAGGGACTGCAGCACCTAAGAGACTGTCTGTATACAGGCCTGCCCTTTACCATGCATGGGACCTTCAGAGTGGACGAGAAGCCATTTAATTGACTTGTCTGCTAGAAGAATTATTAGTGCTGAAGAGAAGGCAGGGAGTAAGGAGAGGTAAGGCAGGGCCGACACTGAGTGGAGCTTTAACTGGGCTGGCCACTCATGGAAGGTGTGCAGCCTTGGCAGAACTTCCCAGTGCATTCACCTCGACACCGCATGAGCAGTGAGAAGACAGACACACCCTTTGCAAAGCTGGGAAACAATCATGCTACAACTTACATGCTTATTTTGGACTAATGTCCCTCCCTCCCCCCCCACCATTTTCATGTAGTTACTAAGAAACACCAGAAATTACTAGATGTTTTTAAAGCCATTTTCACACACTTGTCCTGCTTCTCAGCTCCTGGATATCACGGCCCTCAAAAGGAAGCGCTGAAGCGACGTGCACCCGAAAGATAAGCTGTGTGAGAAAACAGCTTCTCACTCCAGTGGGAGGAAGAAAGAGGGCCTTGCCCTGTGTCAAAGGAAACACCGTGGGCTGAGAGGGGTCAGGAAATAGCTCTGCTTCCGGCATTTCCTCTGTCCTGCTTCAAGACCAGCAGAACTTGCCGTGATACTGAACCGCGTCTTCAGCTTTGTAAAAGCATCTACTGAGAACAAATGGCCCCGCTGGGTCAGGCTGAAGGTCCCTCTCGCTCTGTGACAACAGACTAACAGAAGATACTTGGGAAGGAGAACGGGGCAATGTAGGTGCCCGAAACATCCTCCCAGCTTCCAGGTATCTTCAAATGTAAGTCTTTGGCAACGAGCGAGTTCAGGGAGCTGCACAGCCTGGGCCATTCCGATACACGCATTATCACTGGCACTAACACATCTCATCTTGGTGTCAACACCAGACATTACGGGTCTGCCTGTGCAGCTTTCCTGAGGGCGAGTAGGCAGCGGATACGACAGATTGAGCAATACGACCTCCCCTGTATTTCAGGAGTACATCTGCTATTAAATTTACATGACTGTGTAAACTGCTCCAACAACTTCTAGAATGTTGCAAATCACACGCATGTGTTCAGCTCACGAGCTGCACCATTTCCTGGGTTTAAACCATTAACCCATTTAATCAGAGCTTACTTCTAAAAAGAAACACCTCACACCTATCATTCTCTGCTACCCTAGCCTTAAAGCTCAGGAAAAGCATGTGCCCTTACCAGCCTGGCTGAGCCACGACTTCCCAGCTGCTCATGGTGCTAGGAGTCCTCGGTACTTGACCCTTAATTTTTCCATATGCTTTCCAGAGTTACAGTTTGGTGGCACTACTCCCAGCCTAGCACAGTTCTTTGTGACTGACAGAACTGACGGATGTACTTTGGATAACATGGGCACCATGCAATCTGACTTCCACTGTTTTGGTTGGTTGGTGTTGGGTTGGTTCCCCCCCCCCCCCCCCCCCCCCCCCACACAACAA
>JANIJG010016183.1:0-49410 GCA_024611175.1 Megaceryle torquata
GCCACTCATCCCCCAGTCTGCAGCGATACATGGAGTTACTGTGACCAAAGTGCAGGACCCTGCACTTGGCCTTGTTGAATCTCATACCCTTGGCCTCAGCCCATTGACCCAGCCTGTCCAGGTCCCTCTGCCATTACTGTTATTCTTACACAAGTAGATCATCTTTGAGCCTAGTCTCCTATCTAACACAAACGGGCTTAAATTACATGCAAGCAAACAGTTCTATCAGGATTATCATCACAGCAAACATGGTTCATGGTCATGCGCCAAGGTAAGGAACTGGCACTGTACTGTGTATCTCTAATTTCCCAGAGAAGCGTGCCTGTGGTCAGGCTTGCAAAAACTTGAACGAAATTCAATTCTGTAATATAAATATTCATGTTACTAGGTCCAGGTCCCTAGTAATATCCTCGGAATAATGCAGAAACCTGATACACACAGTGGTAGAGGAGTGTGTCAAACCCCAAACCATTCCTGTTTATTTAGAAAGCATTAAGATTTTAATTGGGGAAAAAAAAAAATTGGTGCAGTTTTCATAGCGTCCCCTTGTTTGGATACATCGCTCAATACAACTGACACGATGCGACCCTTTGCCTTCCTGAATCCCTTTTCTTAGGGTCTTAAAGAACTTGCATAGCAAAAAAAATATTGCTCAGTGATTCACTTGTGTTTTCTGTTAATTACAGAGTACTCTTCCCTCCTAGGGGAAAGCCCAAATTAAAAAATGCCACAACTGCTCTAAAACGTAGTGATTACATACTAACCTAGGCTAAATTGAAACAAGCATAAAATAGGATATTTAAAGTGATCCTCTATTTTACTATAATATAGTTCATTTAAAATACTTTAATAATAAAAACTGTATTTCCAACAATGGTTGAGCTGGGCTCATGACACCAGGGAAGAAGTCTTTGCCAGCAGATACCTGTTTCAGCTCCAAGAAACTTTACAGATATGAATTATCTCTGTAAACTGTGTAGATATTTTTTTAATCCATTCCCTATTCTTCTATATGTTATTCAAGTAAACAAAGTCTTTGTATTAAAGATGAATGCCGTTGTTGTTTCCAGACCATTTCTGAACATGTGTTTTCCAAGCAGATCCTGTATTTGCTGCTATGCAATGCAGCTCTCCCAGAAATCAGTCAGCCCAGCTCTACCTTTCCCCAAAGTGAAAGCAGCAGGGCTGTAGAAGTATTTCTGAGTTATCCTGGGCTGTGCCGTGCCAAATGAGTTAAAGTGGTTGCAGAGAGGCATTGCATAACTGTTCTCTCACTTTCACTTCCTCTCTTTTAAGCACTTTCCTGCACTTATTTTAGTCAGCAGGCATTTATGTCAAACCAAAGCATAGAGATGCAACTAAATTTGTAAAAATACTAGGATACTAGGGCAAATCTTTACATTCCAGAAGGAAAACTCCTGCATTTTCCCTTATACACTAAGCTAGGCACCAAGGAAAACAGACACCTGTGACAGCAGCAGAGATAAGAAACCCATAGATCCTTAGTAGCATAGCAAATCATTAGTGTTCACATTTCGTCATTGCAGAAACCTCTTCAATACATATTTCTACAACTACCTGCAACCTTTATTTTCCATAAAATACACAAATCTATGTGGATAGCCTAATCTTTTTTCCTTCCCAATTTACTGCTTCTTTTCACCACTAATCAAATACCTGATTGCTAGAACATTGCAAACTACTCAGGGTGGTAGCTGTACTAACCTTTATCTTGAGATCTGAAACATCAGCTCCAACAATCCACCCACCCACATTAAAAAAAAAAAATTCTTAAATGAGACACAAAAGGGGTGTGTGCTACTAAAGTTCTCCAGCTAGAAAGCCAGAGTTCTTATATGTAAGACTGCTGTTTTGTTTTCAAAAAGCCGGGAAAGGGAAAGAAGAGAACAAAGGGAATGGCAAAAGACAGCCTTGTCCTGAAGGGTCACTGCCTGCTGGGAATTCACTCCATGCGGGGAATCTCCTCACACTTGGGAGCCTTCCCCAAGAAAGTGCCTCCTCAGGAGCTTGTGGGCTGTCCTAGCTTCCCCCCCAGCCAGTGAGAGGGTCACTGGAGCCAACTGGCCAGAGGGCCAGATGCAGTGGGTGAGGGCATTCTACCACCAGAGCCAGGTTCATTCTGCCCTATGGTGATGCTTCCTACACACTTGTGAGGAGGGACTATGGACTGCTCATAACACAGAAGATAGACTTTTATAAGCTAGAGCACAAAATTCTTGAAAACATACAAATCAGCAGTCGGAGATTATATAAAATTATAAATAAAACCATGGAATACTGTTAATCCTTGTCTGTAATAGTAGAGATGGAATGTAATGGCAGCAGCATCATTTCTGAGGCGATAATGAGGTTTGATATGATTTTCTGTCTTGTTAGGACAGAGGGACAGCCTTGTGTATCATCCTCTAAAAACCTCACAAAAAACAGGGGAGCTGACACTGTCATAGAGCAGATACAGTGAGAAGCCTCATGAGGTACCTTAATATGCTTTTTGGTTTTTTGGCTATTCCTATAAAACTGGGGGGCAGGGCTCAAATTCTACAGATCTTAATTATAAAAGGGCATTAGACAGTATCTAATTGAACTTTTTTTTTGTAACAAAATGCTCTCACATTTTAAAATTTAATTATTTGGAACTGGATTCAAGAATGGAGAGAGGTTTTGTGATATTAATCAAAAGATCGTGTTTATGGATAAAGAGGAAGCAAGTCTTATAAAGACAATCTTTTTTTTATATTGAAAATCTTAGTCTAATGCAAGAATCATCTGGTTCTAATTATTATAAAAAGAGAAAGAACAATATTGCAGTTACTTATTTACAGAAAAATCACAATAATGGTGATATTACGGTTACAATTATTATACATACTCGCACACATGGACACTTCTAAGGTTCCATTGCTTCCCTAGAGATTTCTCCTCTAAGTATTCAGATTGGTAGCTTCAGACTGCTGGAGGCAATAACACTAACCACTGGCATCCTTTCTTATGCCAGTGGTGGTGGTTTCTTCTTCCTCTCCCCAGGATCCACTTTGGGTCATTTTTATATGCTTGCTAACACACTTTTGTACCTTCCATTTTCTTCACTGGTCTACATCTCCAGGTTACAACTGAATATACTATATATAGTGCCATTTAGTGCCATAGCTAGATACCGTTTCTTTGATCTCTTTGCTACACCTAAAATCAGCTTTATCAATCTGGGTCTACATTTATTTTTTTTGAATGCTAAACATCAGTGAGCTGCTTATATCCATAGATGCTCCAGTATCCACCCTATGCCCCATCTCTTTGTTAACATGTAGCCCTGTAACACAACATTGCTCTTGCTACCAACAGGCCATAAGCTTTGCACTGAGTTTGCATGGCCTCAGGACTAAGGCTTGTCAGACCAGTCCTGTTTGAGCTTGTCCTGACCTGCCCGCAGCTTTGCATTGCTTGGCACAACTGTGACAGCAATTCTTGAGCTGATTGTCTTTATTTTTTTTACTTTTGTTTATCTTTGTACAGTACAACTGCAGTTTCATGTAGAGAGCAGCCACAAACACTTAGAATAAGGTGAGATGAGATATTTAGTGCTCTTATGCAGTGACATTGTTACTGAAAATTGTTATGAAAAAACCTCTCCAAACCAAATGACAGCCTAGAAAGCTGACATTGGTTTATTATAGCACTGGCTGCACAGGGGTCCTCTCCTCTCCTCTGAATATGCACACCCACGAGACTATTTGCACAACATTTATACACAAAATTAGCTGAGTTAATAATTTGCCAAGACTTTTTACAATAAGTGGTTAGTAATTTACATTCAATTATAATACTGCTGACTTCATACTTCCACTATCACATGTGCTCGAGGGAAGGGTCTTTACCTGGCAAGGGTCTTTTTGACCTAAAGGCATAACTCTCCCTTAGCCTATGCCTGATAACCTGGTCAGTCTATACTAGCCTGAAATTCTCTCCTTGTCATAGATGCCTCTGAATCTGAACAAAGTAAAACCTGGAAGCTATCAGGAGCTGTTACACAATGTAATGCAAGACAAAGCCAGACTTGGCAACTGCTCAGTTTCTATTCCCCTACTGGCAGCTGATGCAGTTTTTCTTGCGGATTCAGACACAAGCCAGTTTCATTTTCTGTTTCTTGTTAAATTTCTCACAGATCACATGACAGCTGGAGCACATAAAAGGGAAGCTACATCACCAACAGCAGCAGCAGCACTCCTTTGGCTTTCAAGTACCTTAAACTAAGCGAGCAAAGAAAAACCATGAGGTAAGTGAGCAACCCAACCTATGAAAGATGCTTTTTTGCTATGCCATGGGAAATTAATTTATAAGGATGGAAGCAGTGAGGGACTTTGGGGGTCCAAACAGCAGAAATTTTACAGAATACTTGCTGAAAGAATCAAAATGAAATAAGAATGCTATTGAATAACATAATGCCATTGCTTCTCTGCTAAGTGCCAATCTCTATGAATTGACATCTGAGAAAAACCTGTGTGCATGCAGTTCCGGGATGAAATCCAGGCTGCAGCCATAACTAGTACCCAGCCAAATGGGTGACTGGCACTGATTCACTTGAGAGTTTACTTTCTGATCTCTGCTATTACAAGGACCAGTAAACAGGGCAGTGCAGGTTCTGGGCTGCAGCTTGGAGCACAGAGAAAGGCAGTAACATTTTCTGAAGACTGTCAGGCATGCACAGATGAGCACACACACATTCAACACAGGCAAAGCCATGATGTTTATGACAGCTTTAGAAATTGCATTTACCAGTTCTGTGTTGAACTAAGCTAAACTGTATGTAATCTGCATCACAAGTCTGCTTTTGTGACTTATATTAATTTTCCACAAATGCCTTTTCTAATTACTCTCCACTGTTGATTTCAACCATGATGTTTTCATGGTTCTCAGCTGAGACAATAAAAAAGCAACACACGTTTTATCTTGAACTGAACAGGACTACTTACATGCTTCAATCTATTTCATCAATCTGCAGCTGACTGGGAGCTAATATCTGTTCTTTTGTAGTATTCACCTATAGCCAAAAATTTCTAACAAGACAGTGATGATAATAGGAACTTGCTCTCAGTTCCTTTTCACCCCAGAAGAGTGGTAATTACCTCACATACAGCCCTCTAATTAGGACCTGTTGTTAATACCAATCAAAACCACTAGTTAGAGATTATTTGAGAAAGGCAAAGAAGTCTAAGACAAACATGAACAGCATTTATAAATACCTTTTTTGTCTGATCTTCCTCCAGTACCTCTATGTCAGATGATTTGTGTGGAAACTTGTATTCAGTGTCACTTTCCACGGTGTCCTTCACACTGTCCCAGGAACTGTAAGAATTGCTTCCCTGATTTACTGCCTCCTCATTTTCCCATCTTCCCACTTATTCTGTTCTTTACTCCAAAGATATTTCCTGTGTATGATTTTGCAGTTAAGCAGCAGCAAACATTATGTCAGGCAGGCTGTTAGACCCTCTAGGTTTCACAGGAAGGAGAGCAGAGAAGTCTTTCTAACAAAGGATTTGACTGAGAAGCCTCAGTTAAAGTGATGTACAATTTCCTTCTTTAAGGAAAAGCTCAGTGTGAACTAAACCCTTATTTCCACTGGGTTGTAAGGGTTTGTCCTTGGTAGGTTATCTGCACACCCATGCAGGCAGGCAATGGCAGGAGGGGAAACCCAAATACCACCTTGCCCTGGCTTCTCCCGGCCCTGTTGCAAGAGCCATTGGCCCATCCCATGCACATAAAGGAGAACAGAGGCACAAGGCCAGCTGGGTGCTCCACAATGACCCAGTCAGGGACATGAGTCCCCACCCAGCCCTCCCTCCTAGTGCTGCCCCATGGGCCAGGGGGACACCCTGCACCAGGGATCCACAGGAGCACCTTACAGTCTGAACTAGCTAGTGATAGGGGACACATTATGGGATGCAGAGAAAAGCATTTGGGGATTGCATCAGACTTATTACAGGATGTTTGGGGAGGGGACCAAGGGCATGGAAACAGGAGATCCAAGTAATTTGGGGAGGAACAAATGCTGAAAACTAGAGAGGGATAAAGGGGTATTAAGGACCACTTCTATGTAAACAGGGCCTGGTCAGTAGTCTTGTGTGTCTGTCTGTAGGGGTGAGGCACCTGGGTAGAGAGAGGATCCCTGCCCAGCTACTTATGTCCAGAGCCAGTTTCAAGGGATCCACAGGGGGAGGGAGTGGCCCTTACCAGCACGTGGAGTGGGGTTGCACCCTCAAGAGGCTATTAGCCAGCAGCTGGAGAGACTGGTGGGATCTGGGAGCCAGCTACTGGATACATTAGTATAATCAAAACAAAAATAGTGCTCATTTAACAAACAAGCATTTACAAATACAGGAAATTAAAAATGAAGTTTATAATCCATACCATAACTTATACAGACATGGGAAAGGCACTATAGCGCTTTCTCTGTATTCTGGGGAAAGCTTTTTATCTGATTACTCTTTTGGTTAGGAATCAGCAATTGTTCCTAGCACAGAAATATGTTCCTGAGGCCCAGAGGTGTGGCAGTTTTACCACAGAGACTACCTTGTCCTCTTTGACATCCAGACCACCAACTCTCTTGCTGTGCAAGAGATGCCCTCATATACTGGCAAGGAAAATGACTAAAATTACTATTCAGCTCTTTAGACCTGGGGCTTCCCACAGCTCTGTCTTTTTTGAAGTACTGTTTCCTAGTGGCACCAACTGAAATACTGTCTGCTTTGAAGTACATCATGCCTGGTTTAAAAACAAGACTAGCAAAAAGTAAATGGCATGTAAGTTTGTTTTTCTTCGATTTCTTTTAGTACTGTTTCCAAGAATTCCTTGGAGAGCTCCTTGCACCAGCTAGAATGTCACTTTACATGGTCTTTGCCCAAGGAGGATGTGGATCTCGATGACCTAGAGGAAAAAATCGTTGATCAGACAGAGTTTTTAATAAAAACAAATGTCACAAATTATAATCTACTAGCTTATGTATGCTACTTGAATAATTCAGAGGAGAAGGCCCTGAAAAGTCTCCAAAAAGCTGAAGAGGAGGTTAAAAAAAATCATCCAGACGGAATTTCCAGGAGAAGTCTTGTTACTTGGGGAAACTATGCCTGGATCTATTACCACATGGAGAGATACGAAGATGCTCAAACTTATGTAAGCAAAGTGGAAAACAGCTGCAAAAAGCTTTCAAGTACTGCTGAATGCAAGATTCAGCTTCCAGAGATCTACGGTGAGCAAGGATGGGCATTATTAAACTTTGGGAGAAAGTACTATGAGAGAGCAAAGGAGTGCTTTGAAAATGCTCTGCAGAGTGAACCCAACAACCCAGAATTTAACACTGGCTATGCAATAACAATGTATCGTTTGGAAGATTATTATCAGATAAAACCCAAAGATGGAAGCCTGTCCCTGGAGCCCCTGAAGCGTGCAGTGGAACTGGATGCAGAGGATAGTTTCACTATGGTATTACTTGCATTAAAACTTCAGGACTTAAAGCAAGTTGATGAAGGGGAGAGATACATTGAAGCAGCAATGCAGAAAAACCCTTATCTTCCTTATGTCCTGCGATACGCTGCCAAATTTTACAGAAGGAAAGGAAAATTGGACAAGGCAGAGGAGATTTTGAAAAAGGCCCTACAGGTGACACCAAAATCTGTCTTTTTGCATCACCAGCTAGGACTCTGCTACAGACAAAGGCTGTTTCAGTTAAAAAAGGCAAGAGACCCACCTCAAGACCAAGTGGATCAGCTCATCTCTCTTTGCATTTTTCATTTTAAAACAGTGATCGAACAGAAGACAAAATTTTTTTATGCCCATACTGACCTAGCAAGAATGTATGCAGAAGGAAAGAGGTATGAAGAAGCAGAAGAGATATTTCAGAAAGCATCTCAGATAAATATTCTATCCAGTAATGATAAACAAGAACTCTACTACTACTATGGCAATTTTCTTCATTTTCATAAGAAATTAGACTCTGAAGCTATTAAGTATTACATAAAAGGGATGAAAATTGAAAAAGATTCTTCTATGTCTCGTAAGTGCAGGACTGCTCTGAAGAGACTGCTGGAACAGAGAATTCAGAGAGGTGTAGAAGATGCAACAGATTTTTGTACACTTGGACTTGTTCATAATCTAGATGGTAAGAAACTTGAAGCAATTGAGTGCTATGAACAAGCTCTTGCACTGTGTCCTGACAATGAAGAGTATCTGAATGCATTATGTGAGCTAAAACTTTCCATCTAATGCTAAAGCTGCCAAAAATCCTTCACAGAAAAACAACCACCACCAACCAACTAAAAAAAAGCCAAACCAACCCCCAAAAAACCCAAAACCTAACCCAATGACATTTCAACAGATTCTCAAAACTTCTTTTTTTCTTTTTGAAGTTATAATCAGATGAAACATATGGTGGCATCACTGCCTGGTGATAATATAGAAACTGCTGATGATTGTTGTTCATTTGTTTCTTCATTCACTAACAGCAAGCATGCTTGGGTAGACTAAATAACAGTTAAACTATTGTAGTCTTCACTGCTAACACTGGTAGAAAAGTTGTGTTTAAGTGATGATCTGTGGAACACAGAGCTTCTAAGCTGGAAATCAGATCTTACCTTCTACTGACGAAAAGATAAGGGAATTGTATTGTGGTATTTCAACTATCCACTTCAGGAGCATGAATATACACAAAACGGAATTTCCTGATGCTTTTTCAAATATTAAAAATGTCTCTTTTAGAGTTTAGAATAGACTTTTGTTGAATGTTTCTTTACTACCTTGTATGTTATTTAACTGTTAAAACTAACTACTTTTGGATAGCTCATTGTAAAGCTTACAAAACATGTATTTTTGTTGTGAACTATTAAAGAACATTGCATACATCAACTGTTGCTTCCGATATGTCTCTATTGGCCCATCTTCCTGTTAGTAAGAACATGAAAGAAAAGGAAATGACAATGCAAAAAAAGTAATAGGGGTAAAGTTTTGGCAGTATATGAATGGGTCAGGAGATAGCCCCATTTATTTTCCCAAACTCTCAGCAAAGCTGGCTTCAGAAGCACTGCACCAAATAATTAAACTGTACACAACACAATATCTATCTGGTTTACCCCAAACCACAGACTCAGGAACTGCTACAGCAGACCTCTGGATAGGAAGAAAAGGCACTCTTTGAAATGCCAAAAAAATGGGTATCTGTAGCCGTGCTTGTGAAACAAGCTAGGGAAAGAAAACACACACAAGAAATGTACTGGACATGGAGGGCAGAGCACAGCTAGAGCAGTAGCATGAGCACTGGAGAACAGGGCAGCAGAGCTTAAGTGGCCTGTGGGAAAAGGGATGGGTACCCACAGAGTTTATGTGAATGGAAGAACTGGCTAAAAGGAAAAAGAGAATGGGTGAAGGAGGTTATTTTCTTCAGATATCCAACTAAGTCAGTATTTCCAACAGGATGGCTTAATTCCACACTATTGTTCCTTGGTATGATAGATTATGGTGCTCAGGGAAAACTAATGCTATACTTCCATAACACTTCTGAGACCTAGCCAGTAGTGTAGAATGAAGCAAAGCTGGTGACAGAGCCCATCAGGAAGGATGCCCACGTCTGTTTCCAGCCATCCTGGAGCATTCCTGACCTGCAATAGCAATCCCATCCATGTACAGGCAGGATGACAGCCCCAAAGGAGTATAAAATGGGATGCCAGCTCATGAAATATCAAGAAACCTCTCCTTCAAAGAATCTGTGATAATACAAGCAAAAGTGATAAGGAGTTTAACAGCGTAGATAATACAACCACACCTTCTTCCCAAGAAAGGGCTGGAGCAAAATACATCCTTGTTTTCCAGCCACTTGCCAGCTTCTCTCTTATAAAGGTGGCCCTACCTAGGGAAAGAACATGGAGGGAGGAGAACAGGAAGGGTCAGGAGGAGTAGGACTGACACACAGCTCCTGAAAGCTGTTAGGAACAACAGTAGGGTTGAAGTCAGGATCTGGTGACTACCTATCACATTGTGCTCAGCTATATGAGCAAAAGGGTACATTAGGTGACTTCACTGCCTTTCTCGGTCTTGAGGCTTCTGATGTCAGCATCATTGCCATCTGAACTCTCCTGAAGGCATGGCAGGCAGCAGGGAAGAATTTGAGTAAGAGGTGGTGCAGGTTCCTGAAGTCGTGGTGTCAAATTTGTGCTCCTCTCCACACCCTGCCACCAGAGCCTCTCTTACCTCCCTCCTGGAAAACGAACCATGCAGAAATAAGAAGCAGCAATAAAAGTATTTTGAGAAAAAAGTTGAGCCTGCATTTTTGTGAATCTTTTCCACAGCAAAGAAATTGCCTGTGAGACAGGGTGATGCAAGAAGTCTATTTATTGTGCCTTACCTTTGGGGTCTGGAGGACACCACTGAACCGCAAGACTACCTGGGATGGTCTGTGTCAACATTGCCTTCTAGTTCTTGCTTAGTGTCTTGTAAATGAGAAGAAATGTAATTTCCCACAGGGTGGTGCTGCTGCACTGCCTGATGTGGAGACACCAAGGAAATAAAGGCTGAGCTTGAGCTTCGGAGAAGTGGACAAAACAAAACATATCTCACACTGAGTCCATTGGGCAAAATGAGGATCTCACAGAAGCTGAACACCTCTCAATTCATACCCAAGTATAAATATGTCATTGGAGCCTGCACTGGAGTACAGGTTAAAAAGGATTGAAGATAACCCTGAAAGAAGTATTCATTTATGTATCAAAGGCACCTTCTAAAATATATAAACTACTAGCATACACCAGAATAGTCCCTTAGAAGAAGGTGTTACTTATTGATGTGACCCCAACTAAGGACTTCATTTTGCTGACCATGAAGTACTGTTACAGCTTAACTAAACAAGCTCATCCTTCCCACGGAAATTTGTAAAACTTGAGAAAGCAAACAAGGAATTGTTGTGGCAATATAAAATATGCTCACCATGTAGTAGCACAGACAGCTGTTGTTCTTCAGGAAAGAAATCATCGTCCAAGCTGGCAGAAATTTTCCAGGCTCTAAGTAGTCTCTTTTTCTTTTTTTTTTTCTGAAAACAGGTTTATTTTTCAACAGAAGGTGCTCAACTTTTCCAGTGCTATTCTTGCACAATTTTTCAATGCACAATTTACTAAATGTTCCAAAGCTGATCTGATAAAAGTTATCACTAGAACATAAGCAATTTCAAAAGAATAACAATTTCCTTATTTCAAACATCATGGAATAGAAACAGATGGGATAACTTCAGTAGCTGTAAGCAGTTTTACTTACACTGAATTACTGTTCACTGCCCACAATAAGACTATTATCCCAGGCAGGATTAATTTGAGGTAGGATCCATATGCTTCTGTCTTGGACAGATATTAACCCAGCCAAGTCAGACTACACTGTCCCAGAAGCCAGACAGACTCAGCAGTGCAATACTCCACCCAAGCAGGTATCCCTCAGCGCTCAACCGGGCTGGTGGGAACACACCCAGAGAAATTAGCCAGAGAAATTGTTCACAGCTAGCCCAGCTACCTCCGCCTACCGCTTTACTGTGCCATGTCAGCAAATACCCTCCATGGAGAACAGCCTGAATATTATAACCTCTAGAAAAAAAGTATTTCAGATACAATAAATCATTAAAAAAACCCAAACAAACCAACCTGTATAATCCAGAGACTTCCATAATGTGTCACCTGAAACATTTCACACAGCAGGATGAAGATGAGCTGTTCAATCTGGGTTATGTGGACTGGGGGTAGAAGTTTGGCATGAGGCTTTGCAAACCTGGATTGTATTTCTGTTTCTTCCACTTGCAGGTGATTCCTTGTTATGCTTCCTTCCTTCTTTTTCTTAGTGGGGAGGTTCATGACAGGGCTGATGTTTCATAGTGTGTTTCATGCACAGAAAGCATCATTCTGGTGTGTAAGATTCTGTCCATTGGCTTAATTCAGAGCAGAAACAATGTTAGAAAACCCTGAAATAATTCTACCATTTTCTACAAAAGATCTCTGTATAAAACCAGTTGAATGTTTTCTGCTAAATTAGATACTTAAAACAAGAAATACTGCCTTAAACACATAAATGGAAAAAATAATTTTAAAAAGCTAATAAATGTTACACAGTATTGTTTACTAGGATAACAACACATACAGCATTATTCCAACAGGCTTCTACAGTACGCAGTTCCATCATAAACAATCTGACATGTTATGATATGGTAAACAAAGTAATTCAATTTTTGTAAGGTAAATGACAGTATTAATTTATAACTTGCTGAAAAAAATATTATCTTCTCTGTAGACCACACTATTCCCTATTTTTGTATATTAAAATTTTGCATTAGGATCTAATTATCTTCATCACTACTAATTAATAAAGCCACTTTTTTACCTTCCCTCCTGCCCCAGATTTGCATATATTTCCTAACTGATTAAGAAATACTCATGGATTGTTTTTGTCTTTTTTTTATGAACATAACATTAAAACTAAAATTAGGCCCCAGGGGACAATTGCCATGCAGAGCTGAGAAAAGGTTATGTCATTAGTTTCAAGCACTTTTTGCACTCCCATCTCTTATTCTGTGGTCTTTGTATGTAGATCATGCTACTGCCTCTGACCACATTTCTTAAGCAATGCAGAGAAAAATGCTTTGAGCACAGACAACCGAAGTAAAACAATTTTAATATGTGATATTTTAAGTATGCATGGATAATAAAACAACTTGATACACATACTACTCATATATATAAATACATTATATCCCTATGGCTGTACTCTTGATCTAAAGCAAACTGGTGAACATAAATCCATGTTGGTTTACCTTCTGAGGCACAGAGTGGAATAGGACACACTGAGCAACGATGGAATACACTGCAGATGATTAACAAAACTATTAGCATTGATAAAAAATATTTGGACTCTGATCAATTTGTGAATAAACAGAATGTAGCTTGAATAACATCAAAACACAGAAATGGTCTGCATTGCAGAACACTGACAACAGTTTAACTCTGGAAATGTAGAAAAATCCCATTATTTATTAAATCATCACATCACTAATTTTCCCCAGGAGCTACATTAAGTTTATAGCTCCTGTGAAGCAGCCAGCTGTAGTATATTCCTCACACAAGTAGTGGGGAAACCCATCAGCAAATCCAGCTGTTGTGTTCTGGCCATTCAGGTCAAGTGACCTGATCAGCTCTTCAGTTGGCACAAGTGAGTAATTTGCACCATCTGAAGATAGAGCTCCTGGGTCCAAGGAGGGACAGACTTGCCATTGGAATATGTAGAAACATCTTTGTCTGACACCATCCTCTTTACTAATAATCTGTGGAGTGGACAGTTTCTCAGTCATCTGCTTGCACTGACTCTAAATTTCTTCAACAGCTGCTGATTTTCCATGAGGAACAGGCTCTGTTCTTGAGGGAAAACAAAATAAACAAAACAAACAACCAAAAACAAACCCCAAACAAAACATAAAACCCACAAGTCCCTCCTGTCTTCCTGGGCTGCTCTTGGGCTTCTTTCAGCTAATGCAGCTGAAGCAGGTTTGTCTATCAGCATGCCCTAGTCCCCTAGCACAAATTTACTCCTCTTCAGATAGCAGAGGAGCCACAGCACCTCTTCTACCCTAGGAATGTCAACGTTTAGAAATTCAAGCTTTAACAATATCCAGGAAAATAAAAATGCAACCACCTCAAAATTTTGCTGTAGGGTGCTCGGGAAAGTGGATCTACAACCATATTTGAAATGAAATTGCACCTTACATACAAAATTTAGGCACACTGTAAAGATTAAAACTGCTTCAGAAATACTTTCAACATAAATCACTTTCCTGACAGATTTTCTAAAAAATAAAATTAAAATTAATAATAAAAAAAGGCTTTGGCATTTGAAAGAGTTATTTTCTAGAAGCTTAATGCAGACTGGAAAATATGGAGGTTTTTTGTTGGTATGACCAGTCCATTAAACCGTAATAGACTAGAATACCACCAAAACCCTTATTTCATTAATACTATTTAATTTAAATTATTTTGTTCAGTTTTAGTGACTGATTACTTTAGAGTTTTCTTTTTATTACAGCCAATTATCATATTTTATATTACCCATGGATTCTATTTAATACATTTCAAATAAATCTCTGAGATTTGTATCTACAAACTCTATTTTCAGTCTAGCTTTCCTCTATTACTGCATTAGCTTGGCATGACTGTTGCTGTATGTAGAATTTAGCCAACTAAAACATGACAGAAAAAGCTAATGGAGAGATGCCTTGTTCCACCGGAGTAGTATCTTCAACAGCATAACACTACAGAGACAGCTCTGTCTCAGTGCTGAATCCTGATGGCACCTGTCATCTGTTGCTGTAGCTGTTTGTATCAGCAGCCAAAAATTCAACATCCTTCTGGTCTAATTCTGCTGTGACAGAATAAGCTATTGCTCCATTTGTCCAGATGTGCTGTTTGGTGCCAGTATCACTGGTGAGTGACTGCAAACGCATTCTTTTGATTTTCTTTGCTAGTCTTGCAAAGCACAGTAGTGTTGAACTAAATAACATAGAAAATCCACAGAGAAGGAATGATGCAGTATAGCTGCCAGTTGTGTCCACAAGCCAACCTGTAGGAAAACAAACCATGTTTTTTTAAAGGCCCACCAATAGCTTGGTAATTTACAAATTGTGTGACCAGCAAGAGTTTTATGAACTTCTGGACTTATCACATATAAATACAATCAAACAATACAGGTTTACATCACCATCATTATACTTTTACCTCCCAGAGCAGGCAGGGATTTGTCCTCAGCAGGCTGATAAGAATTTTTTTTTTCTGGCTTTTGTTTAGAGGCCAAACCCATGAGAAAAGGCACAGCAGTCATCACTGCAATACTAAATATACCTCTTTCAGCTGCATGGCTTTAACTGGCAGTCTTCAGATGTGCTTAGAGAGCTCTTGGGTTAAATATCGTGTGCATGAGATCCTTATACAGAAACATCTAGTGAACTATGCCCTGGGCTCATGCATCACATAAAATAGTTCCATTTTGCAGTATTTTTTGCTATGGAAAATTAAATTAAAAGCTTCAGAAGCAGAGATTAATTATGAGCAGATTAGAAAATATGCAAGACGTATGTATAGACTGCTGTTTGAAAAAAGATCTCTGTCCTTCCACAATACTCAAGGATGGTTAGATATTACAGTGATGAGCTTGTGACCAAATAGTAGTGAAGCTGACTCACCCACCTCTTCAAAATATTTTGGAAATGAAAAGATCAAGTCCTTGGGCACCAAAAAAGCTAAACTTTGGAATGAAACTCTCTTTAGGTTACATTTTCAAGACTTTGTGACTTTGCAGTGATATCTTTTGTTTCTCCTACTTGCACAATTTCTGAACTACTTGAAATAGTGATGTAACAGCTCTTAAAAGCCCCATTCCATACAGTTTTCTAAATTTCAACTTGCTCTTTATGTAGAAGTCATCCCATCAAGACAGGGCTTAAGTGAGATCTAAAGCCTTATGAAAGTCTAGGGGTGTAATTTCCCTGCCCAGGGGCTACCTCCACATTCAGCGTACATTTGCTGTTCCTCTCCTTTCACATCGCACCAATAGGTAAATTAGCAGTAAGATTATAGGAAAGTCATTTGTGAACTGACCTGCAATAGGTGGGCTCACTAAATATGGTATGGCATGCAGAAAATACACGACACCCAGTGCTGACGATAACAAAGAAGTTCCCACTACATCCGCTGTCACAACAGGGATCAATGTTACATAGGCTCCATCAAAATAGCCGAAGGTAAACGAGAAAGGCACAAGCAAAGGGAAGTTTTGGAGAACTGGCAGGAAAAGACAACAGAGGCCATCCATTCCCACAGCAAAGAGGTAGCAGAAGTGCCGATGCTTCTTCAGACACCTGCAAATTTCAAAACAGAAAAGATTATCACTGGGCACAGCATCTCAGTTCTATGCACTGGCAAGCAGCACGTCAGTCTCTCTCTTTTATATAGCTCAAATTTAAGTCTGTTTTCTTACACAGTCTTTATGACGAAAAGCTCAACACTGATGAGCCCAGGTAGAGAAAGCTGCCCCCCTGCAGCTTCAGAAACATCTAAGCAGCCCATGCTGCCTGCCATGTTCTTCAGACTGCCCCTAGTGAGGGAAGCCACTCCACTGCCAAGATGTTTCAATGTTCAAAGCAGTATTACATCAGGCTCTACACACCACTCAGCAAGGTGCTCCCAGTATTATGCAAAAAATATTGCAGTATACCTCTCTTAGTTGTCATCCTTTGCATCAGCCCTTAAACACTTAGTTTAGCCAAATGAGATGGCAATTCCCTTTGTCCTTGCACCACAAAACCAACTACCGATTTTTCACACAAACTGAATACACACAATCTGTCCTTTAGAATCAAAATCCTTCTTTATTTAGCCAGTCTTTACTGAAGTTACAGATGCTGCACACAGATGTTTGGAGGGAACCGAGTTAGAAAAGCATATAAAAATGTGTAACAATTTTAGGTCAGTTCTTCTGAGTATATGCCTGACAATGTTGGGCCAGACCCTTAACCATAACATCTGTCCCTCCCCAGCAGCATAAAAGAGATGAAAGGCAAAGGAAGTAGAGTGAGATCCTCTAGGAAACAGGTACAGAGGATCATGCTCAGCATACCTCAGGCAGGGGGTTACATGTCCCCTGCCAAATGCAAGAGCTTTGCACAAACACATCCTTCCTTCAGAAAAAAAGCAAAACCAACCAAGCAAACAAAACTCAGAAGAATGGAACAAATTCAGAAGAGATAAAGACGTTAAACACTAAGCATTTCTGAAAGTTAGACTTTATGTTGGGGGGGGGTTAAATTTTTTGTTGCTGTTGTTTTTTGTTTGTTTTTAAAGCAGGATGTGTACATCCTGCAGAAAATGTCTATCATGTTAAACTTTTACACGTATTACGCCTCACTTGCATCCAGCCTCCCACCAGATAAAGAATACACTTGCTTAGCTGTGAACCATTACCTTCTGTCTGTTAGCCATCCAAAGGTGATATTGCCAATGATGTCTATGACACCCAGTATGGACATGAGAAAGGCAGCCTGGTGATGACTCACTCCAACGCTCAAAGCATAAGGCACTAGGTAGACAAAAAGAGGGCTACAGCCATATGCCATAAATAAAACTGACACTGCCAGCACCATGAAGCCTGGCATCAGTAAAAAGTCATATTCCTTCCATGAACAGTAGCATAAACATTCATGAGACCACACTTTGATTAAAGGTGAACAGATGGACATTCGCTTTAAGTCTCGTTTCTGTGCTTCGGGTACATAATCCTGGTCAAGAAACTCAGGAGCAGCTTTACGGTCCTCCTTAAGAGCAATAGGCCGCATCAAGGCACCACAAACGCAGAGGTTTAACACAAAACCTCCCAGGATGAGTAAAGCTCCATGCCAGGAAAACTGCTCGATTAAGAGCTGGACCACAGGGGCCAGGATGAAGGTACCGATGCCGCTTCCTGACATGGCTATTCCATATGCCAGAGCTTTCCTTTTGTTGAAATATTTGCCCACCATCGCGATGGCTGGAGAATAACAGAGTGCAAACCCAAGTCCTAGAAGAGAAAGCACAGTGCAGATGGCTTAACACTAAACATGACATATGGAACACATTAAATTAAACCACATAATCTACTTTCATTGGCACAAATTAATAGGAAACTTTTTTCAGATTCTGTATCACCAGCCCAGTCACAGTGTGAAGAGAAACCAGGATGACTCCTTTCTTCTACTGTCAGGGTCACTGACTTGACAAACCTAACAGATCATCATTAATCCACGATAACGAGGCTCGGAAAGAAGTCATGGGGTTCACTGAATAACAACATCAAGAATGATCAATAAACATCAAAGAAATGGTGTGTCAGCCTCTCCTTGATGCAAGATGAGGTCTTGCCCCAGGGTCTGTGCAGATACTGGCACTGGGCACACTGTCCTGATGAGGCACTACTTTGTATTTCGGTCTGAACATTCATTTTTAGCTCTCTGAAACACAATACAAAGAGTCTGTCTCTGTTACTAATATTCTACAATAAACCTTTTTTAGTCAGCTAAATAACTTCCATGCAGCAGTTGCTCAAGTCCTGACCATTTAAAGTCCCTGCCTCAAAGTAAAAAGGGGGGGAAGAGCCTCAAAAAACAAAAGCCATGTCCAATTTAGTAAACAAATAAGATCCATCTCAAACTGGGAGAGAGATCGTGGTCTCTGCAATGCTTGCCCTAGCACTAAAGTATATATTTCTGAATCAGTCGCAGGAAAGAGCTCCCGACTAGGGCTTTGGAGCATATCCTACCCTTTGAGAGCAAAATGGTCCCCACTGCCTTTGGCAGAACTTGCCAACAGAGCAGATAATCACCTGGCGCTGTAACCAGCTTGCCGCGGCCTCCTCAAAGGCTGCACTGTGCAGGACAGGCACTAAGCCTGCCAGGACAAGCTAAGGGGATTAGAGGGATTCTGGGTAGCAGGTGCCTGCTCTGGGACCTCTCAGGAGGTGAGGGGAGGAGACCAAGGCACAGAGGGTGGGCTGAGCCTGTTTTGTGAAGCAGAGTCAGAAGAGGGGCCCAGATCTAGACATCACCACTTGAGAGCTGTGAAAATTCATACTTTATTTGTTATACACACCATTTATTCTTTTAGCCGAGTTGGCAGGGGAAAATAGGTCCCAAAAAAGCCAGTAGAAGTGGAAATACAAAGTTTGGGGCTGAAAACTTTTTCATACCTCTTAGAAGGAACTTTGCTAGTTATTGCCACTCCCCCATATCACCTCTGCTTCACTCCTCCCAGTTTCAAGTCCTACAGCTTTTGTGGATTTCAACCTTCACCAATTAAGTTCCCACCTCCTCTCTGGGTCAGGGCACTACCTCTAGCCTTTACCAACAGTTCAGAATTGGCTCTTTACAACTCCACATACAAAGTCCAACTGCTTTTTCACCTCAGTATTCACAGCAGTTCTATGAAAGCCTTGGTGGCATTAGCATGGTATGTGGCACAGTCCCTTAAGTTACAAGGAGCCTTTTTATTTGTTATGAACACTTTTGTCAAAGATTAACATTGTAATACAGGAGTGACACACACTATAAGAAGGATTTTATTTAAAAAAAAAAAAAAAAAGCACAACAAATAAGCTGCTGGCAGCATGTGAACTGCAGTAATCCCATCAACTTGTTCCTAAACAGAAGGGAACCAAGTACAAGGGCTTAATACCACCATGGCTACCAGGTCAGTATTACCGAGGAAGGAATGTCTGTGTGACCACAGCACCTCTCAAGTCTCTCTGTGCACAGCAAACACAGGGAGATAAAACAGAGCAAATATAATTGTTACCACCATACCTGAACACAAATGGCAGAACTGCTACAGCAACACTACCAAGCAGCAATTTGTTTGCTTTTCAAACAAAATTAATGCAAACAAAAATAAGGTGCACAGCTGAGGTACCACATATTCACCAAATGCCTTCAACCTTTGACTGAAACCTTTTTTCTTTTTTTTAATATGCAAATATTTTGTGGTAATCTAGAACTACTTCCATAACAAAATCCTCCCACAGCACAGGCAAGAAAAGAAAACAGGGGTATCACCTGCAACAGCAGTCCTTCTGGACCTCCCATAACTTCAGAACTTTATCCATAGTCCTCTCCCCAACAGAAGTTAGAGAGTTAATTTTGCAGGGTACTGCATTTGGGCTGTACAAGACTCACTGAGTGCTGAAGGCCTCCGAGGGGCAACCAAAGCCCCTCTTTTACAATGAGGGGAACAGGTCTGAGTATCTCTATTGAACAGTGCAGTGGCATTATGACATGGAAGAGATCACCCCTCTTAAAAGGGAGTATCATCACTTTTAACATTCCTGTGTTGTTTTCCTGTCAGGAACAAAGGGGCTGAATGCCTCCTACCTGTAAGGACTCCTAATGATAAGTAGAGATGCTCCAGGCTGGTAGCAAATGAACTTAAAATTAGTCCCGTAGAAGCAAGCAGACCTCCCAGCATGATACCAACTTGGCAGGATACATGATTACTGATTAAACTCCCAAGTGGGGCTTCAAAGAAACAAATAAAGCTGGTAGTTAATAGCAAGTCCTCATAGTTTGTTGCAACAGTCATCAAGGAAAAAGAAGCAGGAGGCAAGCAGAAGAAAACAGTGATCACAGCTATACAGTGGTCTTCCAACATCCCCCCTGTCACAATGGTGTGTGCACCAAAAAAACTTTTTAAAATCATTTTCCTGAAAGTCAGGATAAAACTGAAACTTACTGTAGCTTTCTCGGCAACCATTTTAGTAGACCAAAGTCATTACAGGACACAGATACTCGATGGTTTTTGGAGTCAAGAGAGGCCACAGTGACAGCCCACACTGTTTATTACTCCACACTTACAACACTGAGACTTTCCCCCACCAGGAGTTTGGGAATTCCCCACTTCAGCCCTCATTAACTTCAGGCATCTTTCCTCACACGTCCCCTGTGTCAGATCCAAGAAGGAGAGGTCTCACATCTTTTGGACAACCTCCAGGGTTGCTACCCTTTCTTGCACTTCTCTAACACTGATACCTCCCAGACCACCCTGGCTCTACCAAGGGATATCATCATCAGCCCTCCCCCTCTCTGCTACTTGCAATGCCAGGGCAAGGTCATCCTTATTTCTTTTCCCTCCCAAGATATAACCTAGCTGACACAGGAGAGTGACTATGTTTCATTCCAGCTGTGTCCCTGTGCCTTCATAGCCATTCTCATAGATTAACCCTCATCCGCAGGGTTAGGACATAGATTTTCACCTAGATGTGCAGTTTTAAGGAAAAACCATGAAATTCACTACAACTGCTGCATTGATGCATGTCATTTTTATTAAAACTGACTTTCAAGGGAAAAGATTATTGGTAAACATGCAGGTTTGCTAAAAGGAGGATGACTGTGACTTGATTTCAAGGCAAGATGCACTTCCTGTGCCAAGTCTCAAATATGTTTCTAATCAAAAGGCAAAAGAAACACGGTCAGTTAGCTCTCAAACACAACTTGTCCCACTAGACCTAGACAAAAGTACATTTCTGAAAATTTAGGTCATTTGACAAAACAAGTTCTGTTTCTTTTCTATAGTATGAAGACACTCCCTTCCCACCCAACTGGGGAAAGCAGCTTGAATATACCATACACCAGAGAGCCCACAGCATCTATCCTTCCCAGCTGACTCCATCAACTTGTAAACACACTAAAAACAAATGGAGATGGAGAAAAAGCAGCCACATTAGTCTTAAAAGGGTAATACTCACCACAAAGCATCGTAGCACAGTCTACAATAGAGTGGATCCAAGCTGTTCTGGCATAATCCTGCCCAAAGTATGCCTGGAACTCCACAAAAAAAATGGAGATGCACCTAAGAAAAAAACCATGAAAACCAATCTGTTGAACATTGGACTTTTTCTGCACAGAAAACACTGGTCTTGCTCTTCAGGTATAGAGAGTACCCACTTGAAGGTGTGCTCCAACTCCCAGGAAAATCCAGTCTGTGGTTTGCCTATATCTCAACAAGACAGAGAAATGTTTAAACAGTTTCTAAGAGAAGTTTGAAATGGAGGGCTACCTTAGTGCATGAGGGACAAGACATGAAATGATGTGTGCAAGCTGAATAATTCCAACAGTACTCTGTGTAAGACACCTAGACTAGGGTGATTCAACCAAAGAATAATCTTGTTTTGCAGTGGTACAACTGAAATTGGTGTCGAACTATTATCCCAACAGTGGGATTAGATAGTTAGGCTGATGTAGACCCTAATTCAGACAGATAACCACTCCAGAGAGATTATGAATGTTATAATACCATGTTTCTCACTGTGGTATCTGCTGCTGGATCTTTATAACTCATTATTTTTAACTCAAATGAAATCAAAGTTGTAATTATCACCAACAATTTATAGCCACATCATAATGTTGCTTCCCTGGTACACAAAGCCCCAGATCCCCATTTCTTCACTGAGCTGGTTGCTTACCAATGGTGGCATTCACATCTGCACAAACTGCCAGGGCATTGCCAGCAAAGTAGCTACAGAACTATGTGTTCATGGATGCACAAGTGCAAAGCAAGTGCAAAACAACTCCTCATGAGCTCAGGGACCTTCCAATAGGTTATTAAAATGCTTCCAGGAGTGGTTATTGTGCTCTGCTTAATGAGTGTTACTGTTCTACCTGTCTCTGCAGGAGAACAGATTAAAAGGCTGCATAGTTTCATTCTGGTTCCTGGATAAGCAAGACAGCCCTTTTCCCTCTCTCTTTTTTCTTTCCCTCCTGCAAAACAATGAACAACCACTTTCTTCAGATTTTTTTCTTGCACATACTTCATTCTTATATATACTCTGGATGGGTGTCAGCCACTAGATGTTTTCTTGGATGTAGCACATTTCACACATGAAAAAAGAATTAAATTCCCTAGGAAATCGCTACTGTTATTACAGAACTGGCACATTTGCATACATAAACTAACACTGTCAGCATTTCCACGCCTCTTTATGCTGTTGAATCCAAGATCCTAGACTTTAGATCCCTAAACTTGGTGACTTTATTTTCAAAGAAATGTAAAATTTAAGTATGAAAATCTGTATTTACATTATACTGTCTGTCCAACAAGACATTCTCAGTGTTCCTCACTTACCAGGGTGCCTGTCTCTCTGCTTAATATAGCTTAAATGTCCATGATCATACACGCCAAGCTCCTCTGTCTCCAGTCAACATCAAAGTCACCCAACAGCAGCTGTGGAAGCCATCTCACCCCAGATGTATACGTTATGTTTATGCAAGGCAGCAATCTATTCCTGTTCTTTCTATTTTTGAGAAAATATGTTCTGCATATTTCAGAAACCAGAAGGCTACAGAGAGGGGCCTCCTCTCTAGGGCACAAACCTTCTCAGCTAGGATAGTACCTGAAATGCTTGCAGTAGAAGGGGGTATTTACAGGTTTCTCAGAAGCCAAGCACTGGGACTATCAAAAATGAGCACAGCTGTGGGGTGAGAGGGACACAGTGGACCCAAAGAGACCTAATGTAATTCTACCCTCCCTGGCCAAACCACCACAGCCTGAAATAATGCTGCCGGCCCCAGGCTTTGATTCTGTAAGAAATCAAGGAGATGGCGTTGAGAGAGAGAGCAGCTGTCAGAGGAAGTGAGACTAAAACCAGAGGGTTCTTAATCCCTCAGCCATCCCCACAGCCTTAGGGATTTCTGAAAGCCTTAAAAACTGTAGCAAGAGAGGTTTGTATGTAGCCAGAATAACCCCTGCAGCTGTGGGACACTGGGGGAGATCCCAAACCCACTTCCTAAAGGGAAACAAACAAACAAACGGTAATGCCACAAACAGGTCTGAAAGACAAGAAGCAGCCCCTTTACCTCGTCACGGCCCTGGTACAGATAGTGACAAGGAAGCAGCCGGCAACGATCATCCACCCCCAGCCCCCGTCGGGAGGGCCTGCGTGCAGGGCCGGCCGGGAAGAGGCCATGGCGCAGGCTGTGGCGATTCTTCCCTGCTCCCTGCCACAGTGGCCGGGGCTGACACAGGCTGGCTCACCCAGCACGGGCCAAGGCTACGTTACTGGGTTACTGGCCATCTGAAGAGAGAGAAAAAAAACAGGCAGAGAGGGAATCAGGGTACATTGCATAACTGTAAAACTGCAAGGCTGGGCTAGGACATACTGCTTTGGCTTTACCCTGTAAAAGTGGGGGGTTTCTTTCAAACACAGTTTATGAAAATTTGCTAGAAGGAAAAATGCCATCAGGATTTGGCCCTCTGTCTGGTATTATTTATTTCAGGGTTATTTGTCCAGCAGTTGCATCCTAGCATGTGATACCCTTTTTCCCCACAGATGTCGTAACACATACATGTAAGCCACATACTTACTGGTGCCAGTGGTTGCAGTTCATTTACCTTCAGCGGGGCTCCCCACCACTCACACCAGTCCCTGGCATAAACTGTATTTTCAATTGCACTCTCCACTCAAGGTAACTGCTCTTCCTTGTATACAAATTAATGCAAAATTTGTGTTTGAGGGAATACAGTTTTCATCTTCATATGGAAAGGGAATATTCACTGCAAAATCAGAGCACATCTGATGATGAGATGACCTCATTGTTCTTATAAGCCAACCTTCGATGAAAGCTGTCATCGGGCAGGACACAGTAACTTCATTTTCTGAGCATGGACAATTCACTGAATGTTAAATCTGGCCTGTCACCCTCTTCCATCCACTTAAAGTAGTGTCAGCATCCAGGCTATAACATGGGCTCTATATGCACACTAAGCACTGCAGCACACTACAGGAGACTAGATGATACCCCCTGTACACTGGATAAGTAACTGAATCATGTATGTTGGAGTAGTCTTGCTAATCACAGGATGTCAGGGGTTGGAAGGGACCCTGGAGATCTTCAAGTCCAACCCCCCTGCCAGAGCAGGACCATATAATCTAGCACAGGTCACACGGGAACACATCCAGGCTGGTCTTGAAAGTCTCCAGAGAAGGAGACTCCACAACCTCTCTGGGGAGCCTGTTCCAGTGCTCTGTCACCCTTACAGTAAAGAATTTCCTCTTCATGTTGAGGTAGAACTTCCTGTGCTCCAGCTTACATCCATTCCCCCTTGTCCTACCACAGGGCATGAGTGAGAAGAGGCTGCCCCCCTCCTCTGACACTCATCCCTCTTATAAGCATTTATTAAATCCCCTCACAGTCTTCTCCAGACTAAAGAGCCCCAGGTCTCTCAGCCTAATGCTGCAAGTGTCACCAGCAGTGTGGGACCAACAGCCCTTAGGCCTTTCTGCATTGATGACTGCATGTCAGGGCTAGACCGAGGGACTTGAGACATCCCCTTTTGCTCAGTCCAGGACCATGCAGTGCTGCCTGTCACTGATGGGTTTCAGATCATGTTTTTGCCATCACCCGCAGGCACCTAGTCCCTGTATGAATCAAAGATTTATAAGATATTAACAAACTATCTGGGATGTCTTTCAACTTTTGCTTAGAGAGAAACCTCACTTAGTGTCTACATTACCTAGTATGACATGCTGAATATGCCAGATCATTCCCACTCACAAGAAGCACAGGCTTCCCAGGAAATGTTACTGCACATAAGAGGGCTGCTGAGCTACTCAAAAGTGCAACTTAAGAAAGAAGCTGCATGGTTAATGAAGTGCCTTCCCCGTTCCTGAAGCAGCTCAAGGCTTGGGACTGCAAAGCCTACAGCTCCCTAACCCAAAGCAACAGAGCACCCCAGAGCCAACCTTAAATATCACCACAGATTAAATTCTGAGAAGTAATTCTCTGTGTTAATATGGAGTCTAGCACAATAGGGATCTTCACTGTAGCATGAAGTATTATTACAATCAACATGCACTAATGACTCAGAAGAGAGTTCAGGTATGATAAAAGGAAAATCTCTAATGATCTGCTTTGCTCATCACTTTCATGTCTCTTTGGAAAGACACACAATTGCTCCGCTCTGCCTGATTACATAAATGCTTCAGTCTTTATATATAAAAGAATAGCCTACATCTCAAATGGCACATCTGACATAGCTACAGTTTGGATTACATAGCAACAGTCATAGCAGCTCAAAGACCAACAGCTGGGGTTAAAGGAGCTTTCATAAGCAGACACCAAACCTGGTAACTCGTGCATAGAGGCTTCCTAAGCGAGTTTAAAAGGTTGCAGCTAGATGCAGTCTTTACATGTTCCTTCCTACAGCTGATTAAAAAAACCAAACCACCACCAACAAAAACAAACAAGCAGACAAACAAAAACCCAAACAAAACTACAAAAATAAAACAAACCACAGCAAAAACAAACACAAGCCAAAACCAAACCAACCACACAGAGCAAGTGAGATTCAAATGAGTTTATGGTTTCAAACTTCACCTTTGAGGTATTTAATTGCTAGGACTTAATGTACATAAAAGATCAATAAATGCTCTGAAATGGAGACTAAGACAGTTTGCCTTTTCTGATACAGCTTTCTAACACACAGGACAATTTGCCAGTGCAGCTGACAGAGCTTTCTGAGCAGCCTCTGCAGGTGCCCACATGACCCTAATGACGTAAGTGACCTCTTCACAAGCCTTGTAACATTTTGCTTCAAGTGTAAAGTTCATTTTCTGACCTTAGCTATTTGCTTCAGGACAAACATAGAGCAGTGCCAGTGTGTACCCGCACCTTCCTTCCCTCCCCACTATGTTCTGAAACAAACTTTATGACACAAATGCAAACAAATTGAGGAAAAAAAGGTAAATCAGATCAGCTAATGCAATAAAAAACAACATGGGCAAGTGTAGCATTGTTAAAAAAACCAAAAACCTATGAGGGAGGCTGAAAATTCATGCAGTCAAATGTTAGTGGAGGCCAGGCACATGATACAGAAGACACATCCATGGACTTGCCACTTGACACACACATTCTGTATTCACCTTCCAGCATGTGCTGCAAATTTGTGAACAAACACTACATCTTAAATGTTGAATCCGTCCAGACGACAGCATTTTGCAGGGTTTATGTTACATTTTGATTAAGCTGACATGATCTAATGACTGACTCTTTATTTTTAGCTAATAGGGTCAATGATACATTCCTTTCTGTACAGTTCCAAGCACAAACTGTCTTATTATGTGCAAATATTGCACCAACAAGTTATCTGATGGCTAAGATAGTGGTTACATGATTCTTCATGCCAGATCACTGAATGACCAGATCATCAAGCAGTAGAATTTGCTGCAAACCACCACATCCCTGTCTCCTTAGACAGAAAACAAAATTCAACACTTTTGTGGGTGTTTGTGTCTAACCAGCCACAAAAAGCAGATACCGAATGAAGCCAAAGTGGCACAAGTAGATTATACCCCAATTTGGCAATAAAGTTTCCCATAACACTATCCTGTCAAATTCACTTAAAGAATCAGGGCAAGTAACCAATGCTTGCACCACATGGCTGCCACATTTTTACATCTATTAGTAAGGGCATCAAAGTTGAATTTATTTTATAACTGCAAGTTTACTATGTTATATTCAAATGCCTGGGTGATTGAATAGCCTGTAAGAATCCATGACAGCCACCTGAATTAACAGAACACTGATAAAGTTCACATTATTTTGCTTGAGAGTTTCCTGGCAATCACAAGTAATGCAGTCAGGTGGAGTCTGAATAATCACATGACATCACAGAGGGATTCTGGGCCATTCAGATGGACTCTGCAGCACTTTGTCAGAGTCTTGGCAAGGCAGACCTTCTTATTTTGGACCTGAGCAGTTTATCTTTCACTGTTACTTCTGGATGAAGATCGAAGTTCTGATTATTAAGGGTGGAGTAGGAAGTGTCAGGAATGTAAGAAAGGACAACAGTAACCCCTCAATAAGCAGAAATATACACAAATGTTTTCAGAGTCATCAACAATCTCTATGTACAGCCTCCTAACTAGTTTTAATACACAAACAGAAGTAGCTGGGTGCCATGACTGCAGGCTAGCTCTCTGGCCCAACTTCCCAGGTGAGCTTCAGATCAGGTCTGAGACTCTAGTTTGCATTTTAGCTGCACGTTAACATACCTGAGGAGACTGATCACATACCGGGATAAGCAAACATACATTAGATATTTGGTTACAAAATCACTTGCCGTTATTTTCACAGAACACTGCCTACAAATGGACACAAACAGCAAATATTTAATGAGGTTACAAGCAACTGAAAGCAACCATATTATAAGAAATGCCTGGCCAACGCAGAAATAGACCAGCCTACCTTCCCTTAATAGGAACAGTGCAAACCTCATCTCCTTGACTTCACACTCGCATCAAGGAGTACTGGGCCTTTCATAGCCCCTGAACTAATAGGCAAGTTATATAATTTTTGTTGTACATCTAATAAACACTGTCAGCCTGGCAATTTAATTTAAGGTTTAATTTAGCAGGATAAATAACCTATCAGTTACTTCAGCAGCTGTTTTTGAGAACCCTAGAAAGAAAACAACTTCTCCTGAGACCATCTCCCTTAGTCTGCTCAACCAACAGAAAGGAGAGGGTGGTGAGGTTACTAAAAAGGCACTACTATAACCTCACACCTCATCACAAGGTCCCTTTTTGCTGGGGAAAGGAGCACAGAAATCCCCAGCAGCCTAATAACTGGCTAGCACAGCAATGGGAGCCACTGACCTTTTAACACACTGCAGGCAGACAGCAAAACACTCACTGTCCCCTCTACCTGCCTCTCCTTCCACCATAAAGATTTTCTTCTTTAAATAAATTGATTCAATAATGATATCACAAGTGTGAAGATGTGAAGCATTGATGTGATGAAGGACAGAACAGCAAGTACAGTCACACTGGCCTACCTAGGGACTAGGGGTTTGCTTTCTTTCTACCTTGTTTGAATGCTCCATTTACAGTGTTGATGCACCTGACCAGCTCCATCATCTCAAGAAATGCCACCTCACCTGCCAAATAGCATGGACTCTTTTTGAAAACACTCCATTTTTGTAGAAGGATATGGCTTCAGCCAGAGGAACAGGCAAGTGGTCAGGTTGGTATCACAGCTGCCCCACAGCAAGAGACCATAGTGGAGCTTCTCACCCCACTACTTTCTGCTTCTTTGCACCATCCTGGCTACACAAAATAAAGTGACTGTGCATTAAGATTTGCAATTTTTCAGAAATGTATGGAAGGATTTTGTGCACTTTATTCTAAAGGAGCTGGCCCAAATATGTACATCAGCATAATCAAGCACAGAATCCAACACTTTTACCTGTTTGATAATAGAGATTCACGGGAGAGAAGAATGGGGAGACTCATCTAGAACTTTCTTCTGTAAGATTCATTATATACACATAAAATGTACATGCCATTTGCTACCATCACAGCAATAACAAGTTGGCCAGGGCCTGAGAAACTTGTGACAGTCTCCATGTCCAAGGCATACTCCCAGAACAGGTTCACTCACATCAGTGAATTTAAACCTTATTTTTCTTATGAACAACAATGTACACAGCTTTCAAAGACATTTTGAGAACGTTCATGCCAATTAATTTAATGAACAAGTATAAAGCAGCTTAAGCATTCATTAATTCTCAAAGAGTGAAAGGTAATGGAATTGCATTTTGTGCATTTACCACCCTATGCACCTGGCTCTAGGGAAGTCTTAATATTTTCCTCTATTTACTCTATTCATGTAGCTCTAGGACAGCTCTACTATCTTTCTTACTTTTATTAACAAGATTCCATCAATCATTAGTTATTTGTAGTTATTTGCTGCATTCATTCATGTTAACCTCTTGTTTTCTATTCCCTTTTATCTTGCTGCTGCATCTTTAATTAAAACAAAACAAACCAGAGAAAAAAAATAACATTGCATTAAAAAGAATGAGGGCACAGAATGAGTAGCAAAGGATGGAAGAAGGGGAAGAGAAAGAAAAATGTTAAAGAATCAGAAACACTGTCTGTGCTACGTGACAGCGGATCATAGGATTAAATATTTAATGTGTTTTGAAATAGATAATTTTTTAGGTCTTGAAGGATTAAGGATGAGCTTATCTGTAACAATCTACAGTTAAGAAATGAGCTTAAACCAAGCAGCAGGTTAAAAGGAAAACAGAAAACTGGCAGAGTACTGATTACCAATTAATTGCTGATTACCTTCTTGTCACAGGTTTCTCTAATTCCATGGTGTCAGGGATTTCCCTTCCCCACTGACTAGTGTCCTCTGCAGAGGCTTGCTGGACCATTAACTCATTTCCTACATCTCATCAGATACAGTAGAGCACATGTAAGTAGGATGCAGTATTCGGTAAGAGGACAGACAGAGAACCTTTCAGCAAATGAACTGTTAAGGAATGGTACTTTTTCAGCCTTTTTTTGTTCCCAACCCTCAGAAACTGCAAGCCACAGGGTAGGCACTACAGTCAGCAGTCTGGCAGGTAGATAAATTCCAAGTTGTTCTTAAATACACAAGAAGTAAAGACTCTAATTCTGTACAGCTCTTGGGGTTCAAAGGCTATTTCTAATCCAATATATTTTCTCCAGTAAAGAGCTGTTCCATTCTGCACCCTGGGCTAACTATTTAACTGAAGAAGTACAGCTTGTTTTGATTTCAGCATAGGCTATTTATCAAGAGCTATATGATTATGACTTTGACTTGTATAAAAACAACCCATGAGGTCCTTTCTAATCCTATGTTTCTAAATAAAAGTAACTCCACTGAGCATCTTAAGGCTGCTACTCTATTTCCTCAGCTTACTTCTCTACTTAAAAATGTCTCTGTCCGGCCTCTACATAAAACCAAAGTTTATGCTTTTCTGAGAAGAGCAGCAGGCTGGTCCACTGACATTTCCCTTGTGCAAGCCAGTAAAGCTGGGGATTACATGTGTCTATGTAAGAAGGATACACATTCAGCTTCTCAGATCTCCATAAATTCAGTAGCTGTTCAGCACTGTTAGGAACAGTTAACAAGAACCACTTATCTGAACCTTCATTTAGGGAATTGTACCAAAACCAACAAAATTTTTAAAACAAACAAGCAAAACCACCCTGAATTTTAATTGCTGTCACAAGGACTAACACAGGAAGCATATTAAGATAGATTGTAGTAACTTTTTCCAATTTTTATAATATATCTGCCTAAGCCTGGATGATTTATGCTGCAAATCTGTAACCTCTGTTATACTTCAAAAGAGGGGGTTCCTATGATACAGTGTAAGAACATTATTAATAACCTATTTGCATTTAGTAGTACTTCGAGACTTCTAATCAGAAAGCAGATGTCACAGGGCCAGGCATCAGCAAATATCTAATAAATCTTGCCTGCCATTCAAAATGTATCAATATAGAGAAGATGAATCATATGAGAGCTCAGTTTAACAACTCCCATTGCTATGCTGAGCAGCAAATGTTCTTCATTTCCTTCATTTTCTGAGTCATCCCTGTCTGTATGAGGCATCCCTGTCTTCTCTGGATCAGGCACTTAATAGTATACATTATATCCTTAAAGAAATGTTAACATAACTGTAATTGTTTGGAAATTCTGAAAAAGCTTTTTATTCAAATTGGTCTTCAGCCGACATTTTTCCCACATCTGGTATATGGATTTTTACATTTTAAGGAAAATCTTGCCCTGAGAAAGAGTATCACTGCAAAGCTGCCATGGAACATGTGAAAATAGGACATTTTTTCTCAGACCATTATGCAGTCCGTGGAAATCACTACTCTCCCGTTCCTTTACTGATTCTGCACCCCAGATTCTACTTTGGTGATAAGGATGCTGACCTGGCAAAGAAGATACCAAGCAAATCTGATACCTCCAGGGGAAATTAGGTTATTAGGCATCTCAGGAGTGCTCAGGCACCAATAGTGCAGCTGTTCCTGGATAAAACAGAGGGGCTAAAGACTATGGAGACATGTCTTCCTGCACAGACCTGGAAGTGCCAATGGCCACCCAAAAGCTGTGGTTGCTGACAGCTTTTGTATCTCATGTCTGATAAAAAAAAAAAATCAATGCAGGTGGACACCAGTTCCAGCATACATCCCCAGTGGGGGGGTCACAGCCTGGGGAAGCGATGGCAACCATTCTGCAGTGTCCTGGAAGAGCTGCCACCCTGCACTCAGACAGTTCTCTGGCAAAGGGGAAGCCAGGAAAGCAGGAGGCAGCACCATGGTAAACCAACACACCCTCACCTAGAAATCTCAGTTATATACTTAAAGAAAACGCACTTGTACTTGGAGCACTTTCACATTTGTTGTATTTTCAGCCCTTCTGGTTATGGAAGGGCTTTATACAAGTCATGCAAAACTACTCTGTTTCATAATGTCCTTGAGGTTCCTGGGTGGATTTCAGTAAAAAGAAGAACTATACTTAAACAAAGACTTTTTTTTTTTTTTTTTTTTCCTGTTCTTAAGTGTTCAGAGCCTGAGTAGAATTGTCAGGTTTTAAACAATCCCAAAATACTTCTCACTGTTAATTTTCAAGATGTGAATCTTGATGCTTTCTAAGGGGAAAGATGGTAACTATTTTAGAAAACAAACCCTGTACCTACAGAATGATCTATCCAGTAGATTGCCTCTATTTATCTGATGTTCTGGGGCTGCTGTTAGCATAAATTAATCATCTTCTCCTCCAATATGCAAGATTTGTTTGCCAAAAACTAATCAGGTGTGAAAAGGCAAGGCAAGCTTTTTCCTTTCATTCACACGAGGTTATGTTCTGAAACAAAGCCATTAGGATAGTTAATGCCACTCATGCTCTTCTAGTGGTCAATATACAACACATGGTAGCAAACTGTCACTGTGACCATTATTTTTCTTGGGATGTTTTCCACTGAAATCTTAAACTCTACAAAATTAATATAGCCCTACTATTATTTCAAAGCCACTATTAATTTTCCCTTAAACAACGATATTATATAATTATTGTGTATACAATGGTGCATTAATATAATCCCCAGGAGGAATAGCAAAAAAATCTCTAAATACTACAAAGACAACAGTTTAAGACAAAAACCAGGATGCCTGCTGTTTCCTGAAGCAAGCTTCCAACAGCAATTACTGATGAACGTTATTTTACAGGGTTATGTATTTCTGAGAATTCATTGCACAGATCACATTTACTCTATTTTCAAAAAGCATATAATAATATATATATTATATATAAATAATGTAGCCATTGGTACAAACCAATGAACACATCTCTGTACAAGAAGGCTCACATGTGTGTCACTGCACACGAACTTCAGAAATAACAGGGAAGCTACTAAACTGGGAAAGAAGCATGAAATACTAAAAAGACAGACATGGAAATAGAGGTCAATAGGAAAAACTTTTAGCACACCATAAACCAAAAAACTCTGACTAGGAAGAAAGTATTTGACAGCATGCACATTGTGAAAACATGCATCTACTCACAAGTAACAGTTTGTCTTGGTGAATCACAGACTGAAAGTTAACAAACAACTGACGTGTCTTGGGGAGATTAGCACATTCTTCATGCTCAGTCTTCCATTCAGCCTCGAAAAGCCATCCATATTTCAACTAGGTCCTTGCTCAATAGCTTTAAAGATTCCCTAAAAGCTAAAATAAGCTTTAAGAAGAGTGCCTTAAGTTCCCTCTGCTGAGTGAATACTGGTGCAGCTGCTTGATTACATCATTTTCAGGAACGATCAGCAGGAACTTTCCATGCTACTTCAGGGTGTACTTGTGTTAACTACTACTGCAGCCCAGAAGTACAGTTTCACAGTTTCAAGCTAAAGAATATTTCTTTCCATAGGGAATGTTTTTGCTTTGGTAAGTGAAACATTAAAAAAAAAAATCTTGTCCTACTCAGTATATTTTACCTTAGCATTCCAGATTTCTGGCTATTTTAACTTGTTAAAATTTAATTTCCATTTTCATTTTCTGTGGTGTTCCCATACAGCTCCTCAGCTTGTATCCTCTCAGCTCTATAGATACACAGGACTGTCAGCAAGCTGAGTATTACAGTAAAGTGTTCAAACACACCCATGTTCACATTTAAAAATGAGGAGTAGTAACCGGAGACAATGCTTGAAAAAAATAGCTGGCCACAAGAAACATGGGATTAACTTAACTCACAAAAAGCACAAGACCAAGAACTCTGCAGCAAAGGACCAAAGGCTTCCTCTAGCAGGAAAACTAACCTGTGAGTAGGGAGGGAGAACCTATACAGAAGTCCGAGTTGTGTTAGGAGTAATGAAACAGTATGTAGAAAACCAGGAGACTACTTTCCCCAGGTTGTATCACATTTGCCTTTTCTCTTCAACAGCTACTCTAAAAAGATAGCTATAAAAGGAAAAGAGCCCCATATGGACCAGCAAGACAAGATGTTAGAAAGTCATCTTTTTAAATGATAGACAGCAGTCATAAGAGAGCCCATAAAAGGTGAAATTTTACAGGACTTGAGAAGTGAAAAAAGAAGAGACTGAGGCCAAGATAAACCCATAGAAATTTATCTAAGAATTGGTCATAGAAGTATTTATAAAAATGCTTCATCTCTTTTTTCCTATTAAGCCCAGTCTTAATTACAGCAGCTGAGAGCAGCAGAGCATTTACAGCCACAGAACCAGCCCAGTCTGACAATTGTCCCATCAAAGACCCCGACACTACTATCAGCAAACTCTCAAATGGAAACACTTCAGAAGCAAACTATGCAAGCTCCTGTGATCCTACAGACCAACTGCAGGCCATTTATCACAGCATCTTGAACCACTGCATCAGAAAGCTATTGGTACCACACTCACATAAGGAATTATGAAAAAGTCTGAAAAAAAAACCCCAAACAACCAAAACAAACCAACTTAGCTTCCTTATTGACATTACTGGTTAAGGAGCCATTGTGAAGAAATGCATTTGTTAGCTGTTCAGATGGAACAGTCATATGAGAATCATTTGGTCAAAGTCTCACCACATGTCAACTTGTGAATCAAATAACAAGAAACATAAAATGAGGACTCAACAGTTACCCTCTTGTTATTCCAGCCAACCTTGTAACTGTCCCTTAACTAGATTCCATTATCAACAATCCTTTTAGTGCAATCAGTTTCACTATAAATAGCTTATTACATGGATGACAAAAGAATAAAATACCTCAAGAATGATCAGGCAACAAAAATTGTCTAAAAACAATGTTTATGTCTTGATACACAGAAAATTATACTCCTTAAAACCCCCTCTAGATGAAATGAAGTTTCTTCCATGAATGAGAACAGGTCCTAGCAATTTTTCTTTCCAAGAACATGTTCTATTTACAATGGAAATTCAGCCCATCTAAGGAATAAACTATAAGTATTATGATAACATTATTTAAATGGCATCTTCTGAATGACCTGAAAAAGTAACCTGGAGTATCCCAAAGAACAAGTGTTACAGGGAACTGCTGGTTCACCCATAAAATTAATCAACATGGTAATTACAAAAGGATAATCTTGATATCATGTTAAAGCTGATGAAAATTAAGGTGAAATTAATATCTATTTCTCAGCTAAGAGATCTCTCACTGAGCTAAGTTTCCATTTCCAGTTAAGTAACACCTGTGTATGTAGGCAGCCTGAAAAACACCTGAAAGATGTTGCTAGCAATGTCTGCCTGTGAACTCTCTCGAACAAAGCTCTTGTTGCACACTCAAAATCCTGCATCATTAGATCATTTTCCTTCTAGAGCAGGCATTTCACATCAGGACAGGTTGCATTTGATAAATTTTTTATTACTATAAACTTCCAAATTCACCTGAAAACACAAATATCCCAGCCAACTTATAATCAGTCCTCAAGTGTCAGCTGATTTTACAGAATCATAGAATGTTTTAGGTTGGAAGGGACCTCTAGAGGTCATCTGGTCCAACCTCCCTACACAAGTAGGGACATCTCTACCTAGGGCAGGCTGCTCAGAGCCCCACTTCTCCTTCACAGCCACCCTTAAAACACACTCCACTTGTTTCACACATTATCCTGCCTGTCACCACCTTCACATCCTCTTGATTTTTTTTTTCCCCCCATTGTTTCCCCATCCATTTTTTATTTAGTGCTTCAGTTCCAACTGCATGCTCCTTTCCTGTCAGGAGGCATTCACGCATTGACAACATCATTTACATGCTTGCTATATTCTCTAAGAGCAATAAAACCAACATATTAATTTTCAAGGAGTTTGTCCAAAGATTAGTTTCACATACCAGGTTTTCACAATGATCTCCCAGGATTTACTTTCTCATTTGGATAAAAGAGTAAAGTTGCCTACTAAGGGACTCCTCTGTGAAAGAGCTCTTCTGATATGGCCTGAGATGCCCATGCAAGAGCTCTTACTTGAAGTATGTTGTTATCCCATCCCTTCTGGAAAACAAGCAGAACTTGGAAACTCTGACAAGTGTCATTTTACCATCAGTCATGCATGGGCTGTTTCTATGTAGCGTGCATTATAAGCAAAAGGCAGAACTACATCATGTGGGTTAGAACTCCCAGAGTTTACTCTCCACTCCATTAACTTCATTACAAATAAACTAGCTCTGTGGGATAATTCTATTTATTCTTTCCAACTTGCTACTCCATCAGGGTAAATTAAATGGACAGTGGCAGAACGAGCTCTGATGACAAACAAGAAAGAGATGAAACACTGGTTTCATGAAGAGCAGAGGATAATGGATCATGTAAGGGATGAGTTACAGTTATTCCTAAATTTCCCATTCTTTCTTGCACTGCCTTGCTCACTGCCCTACCTACTCTGCATCTGGGCCCCTAAGCAAACCAAAACAGTATCTGTTCAAAGCCTGAGACTGTGCTGTGCACCACTGAGCTAAAGAATGGTGTACAGAAATAACAGTTTGCTTCTACAGGAAAATGTCTCTGGCTGGAATGCACAAGGATATCTCTGCTGTGAAGTTTTTTGCCCTGCAAATTTGCATTGCAGACAGATGTCAATTTGAAAAAATTAAAAAGAAACTTGACCAACTTAATTTTCTCCAATTACATCCTCTTTTGACTGCTGAGATTTCCCACATATTTAGGGTGGAAGCCAGGTCCTTCAACACATAATGACACAAATTGCATATTTTTGTTGAGAGTCTGAGGGTTCTTTGTAATCAGCTGTGGTGCTGCTGCATTTGATATGCTTGACTCATCCAATTCCAATTTCTCCATTGTTGTACAGAAGCTGTACTTCCCAAATTAAATATTTGGACCACTTTTAATACAAAATTTCAGATGCACAGAGAAATTGCATGAACTAGTTTAGATGAGGAAACATAAAATATTAATTCTATACTTAATAATGAAACCAGCTTTTATACAAAAAGCCCCAGGTGCTACTGGAGCACAGCCCTAATATTGTTCAAGCAGAAAAACTACCTGGCCTTCGTATTAACTCAGTCCCTTCAAGAAGGAATGTGCTGCTTCTCTCAGCTCTTCTTGATCTTCTGATTTCTGCTCAGCTGTTTTTCATTTCAGTATTATCTCTGCTCACAGAGGACTTTTTTCAGTCCTTTCAATAAAGGCACTTTTATTTGCTACTGCTGGTATCATGCTATAGCTGCCCCAAGGATCATCCAGACTAATTAAAGAAACACATTACAGAAGTTTAGCAGAGAAAAGGGGAGTCAAAGGCAGAGGGCACTTTATGAGGAACCTTCCCAAATGCCTGCTGCCTTTAGCCAAAATGAGTAGTATTGGTTTGTTAGCTTAAGCTGCTCAATTAGCATAACTTTCAAGATTTTATGGAAGATAGTGTAATTTAAGGGGATATTTGAATTAAAGCAGAGTTGCTAACAGATACAGTCAACAGGGGAAGAACTCTCCAGGAATGTTGCAGCACAGGACATGATCCTGGTGAGAAGAGCTGGGCGCTGGTTTGTTAGCCCAATGGACAGGTTCTCATCTGTAGGGCTGCAATGCTTAAAAACAACGTGAGCTGCCAGAAATGTTTCTCTAGAAAATAAAAAGCTACTTCTAATGAAAAGTGTAAAAACATCAGTACATTCAAATGGGACTATCACATCAAATTGTTTCCTTAAGCACAGACTCAAAACATCAGGTTGCAAGCTCACAAAATTAGCCTGTATCATGAATGGCAGCTCCTACGTTCCCACTAAGTTCAGTGCTGCAATGTATTTTAAAACCAGATATGGATATTTATTGAACATGAACACTGAGCCACACCTGTATAGGCAATGCTGAGTGTGCCACTGGCCCAGGAAATTTCAACCTCAACAGCTGAGAGACCAGATGCAGCATTTCAGTGACAGAAAGGTGAAGGTGGCACTTGCCTTAAAAGTAGAACCATTTGCGGGGGGAAGGGGGAGGTGTTGACAGTTCCTATTTTACAAGGGCATCCAAAGGGGAGGAACAAATACAAAGGCAAGAAATTAGAATCATAGAATAGCAGGGGTTGGAAGGGACCTCTGGAGAGCATCAAGTCCACCCCCCTGCCAGATCAGGATCACCCAGGGAAGGCCACACAGGAACAGATCCAGGCAGGTTTTGAAAGTCTCCGGAGAAGGAGACTCCACAACCTCTCTGGGCAGCCTGTTCCAGTGCTCCATCACCCTCACAGGAAGGAAGTTTTTCCTCATGTTGAGGTGGAACTTCCTGTGTTCCAGTTTATCATCTCTAGTCCTATCACAGGGTACCAACGACAAGAGACTGGCCCTGACTTGACACCCACCCGTCAGATATTTGTAAACACTAATAAGATCACCTCTCAGTCTTCTCCAGGCTAAACAGCCCCAGGGCTCTCAGCCTTTCCTCATAAGAGATGTTCCAGTCCCTTCATCATCTTTGTAACTCTCCATTGGACTCTCTCTAGTATTTCCCTCCCCCTCTTGAACTGGGGAGCCCAGAACTGGTCACAATACTGCAGGTGTGGTCTCACTAGGGCAGAGTAGATGGGGAGGAGAACCTCCCTTGACCTTCTGGACACACTCTTCTTAATGTACCCCAGGATCACCAGTCCACATACTCTGGTACCGCAGGGAAAGCCAATGAGTAATGCATATGATTTCATGTGGGATCACATAGTGCACTGCAGCACTAGCAGATGAAGATACAGCAGAGAAAACCTGGGACAGCGACCACAGACAAGCAACACACAGCCCTGTACTACCAGCTTCTGAACTGTGAACCCAACCATCAGGTTGCCTGAGCGAGATGCAACCACTCCTCTGTCAAAGGAGGTCAACATTGTCAAACATGACAACTTGATGAGATAAGCCCTAAAATGGACAGGAGTAGAAGGTAATTGCTTATGTCAATGGACTAAATTAAGAAGTTGTGTGTGCTCTTCAAGAAACTCTCAAAGCCAACCAAATTTAAGATGCTTGTACAATGAACACTCTACAACATGACCTATTAAATACTGTAACAGCCCCCACAACAATGTGGCCAGCAGGAAAACCATTTGAGTCCGGAAAGACACATTAATTAAACTCAACAGCACCACAGACTCCAAGAAATCCCTAGAGAGTCAGGGGAAAGATCCCACTTCCCACATTTGCATTTCACATCTGGGAAATGTGAGTCATCACATCCACATTGGAAGAAATCCAGAAACTGCAAGAAAGAAAGAAGGAAGCTTTGAATTATATTAAAAATAAATAAATAAATAAATGAGAAAGAGGTCAGCTCTGTCCTGCTGAGGACATGCAATGAGTTAAATGCCCAACTGCAGAACTACTTTCAGGTCCTATTCAGAACAGGAGCTGTAGGAGTTTGGTGGTTGTTAGCTAAAGCATCTTCCCAGGTTTTGTACTCAAAACTTGCCTCCGACATCTTATGCCATGCCTGGGAAATACCTTTCATTTCTGAAATATCCAAATACAATGTTTTCTTCTATTTGTCTCTTAACTGGAACTTTGCACTCAAGAACCAAAATATCTTTCACCATATTTTCATCTCCACTATTACCCAAAGCTTAAAACGAGTTAGAGTAGCTTCCAGACATGAGGTACACTGTTACCCCAGAAGAAATGGAGTATAAATGGTGTGTGTAGGCAAGGACACTGGCAAACAGACAGTTGAGGAATCCTAGCAGTTCAGTTGCGTCTCTTGGCAAGCTATGGATATAATTTTGATGGTATCACCAAGTGTCAAGACCAGAAGAGACATTTCTCTTGGCAAACACGTGCCAGTTCTCTTCTAGCAGAAGAGAAATTTATCATCTCCAGTCCCTCACAGATCACACAAAAAACTTGGAGAGCTGTAAAGAAAAGGGTGACAAATTAGTGCTCCATAAATAACCTTCCAGTGAGTTAAAAGAATAGAGATGTACATTATAACTAAATATCCACATATGGCCTAGGGCTGTACATTACCATTATTTCTGGACACTTATGATGATCCTCTGGCAGCAATTAAAGTACTTACCATTCAAAAAGCATTCAAGGACAATATTCCCCAGAAACTGGGGAATATATTCTTCTGCCAACCAGAACAGTTAAAGAAAATAACATTTAATAGTAAAAGACTACTTGTTTGTCTCAGAAGTATTGTTTTTCATTTTAACTATTAACTATATTCACTTAAATACCATTACCCAACTTAACTTTGCATCGACTTGCAAACAAGCCTGTTTCCTGGTGCACACAAGTGGGGAAGTACATCCGTAACATAGACCAGGAATACAACACGTATGAAAGACAGTTGTTTCATTCTTCTCCATTATTTATATAACACTCCAAAACAGCACTCACACCAAAGCCCAGAAATTTATCTTATAATAAAGCATGAGAAAAGGAAGAAAGAAGTTTAAAAAAAAAAAAAGACCAACAATCCTTCAGGGAAAACAGGTAACACTGTCTAAAAGCAAATGCTAAAGAACACCTCCTTTACTGCCTTCTAAATTCATTATCCGTTAAATGAAACAAGCAGAAACTAATAAATGTGACACATAAAACAAACAACAAAGAGTGCAGCAAGAATATCCTGCTTTGTGGATAACCTGCAATTCTCCAACACTGAGCTGCAGCTGCAATACAACTATTCAGTGGCTTTTCTATTGTATGCAGAGTAACTGAGTTGTACTAACGAAGACTAAGCTCATCCCAACTCACTAATAAAATATATTATCCCATTTCCTCAAGCCACAAATCTCAACTGCCACAGGCTCTGGAAAAGTCTGCCACAAATTGTTGGCTCATCTTACCACTGAATAAATTATCTTGATGCTGAAGCAATGATCTGTTGCCTCAAGGGCCAGCACAGCTTAAAATGCTGCAGAGACAGAAGTGATGAATTTTGCCTTTATAGTGAAAGATACTGTATGTACCTCCTGGCAATACCTACATTCTGCAGGATCCTCATCTGCGCTACCACAGTGTCTGTGACCGTGCCAGGCAAGTGCTGGCTGAGCAGCTGGGCATACAGCACCCCTGAAAATGGAGAATGATTCTTCCAAAAGCAGAAGGATGAGGAACCTGAACTCCAACAGGTTTTGTGCTCAGATCATCCCATGTATGCTGCATGTAGTTCCATCCAGCATCCTACAAGCCTAAGAGAGAGAAGGAAACAATCCAGAAAGACAGTCTCCATTTGGGTATCTTCATCCAGAGTAGCTGAACTGGTATACAGTCCTACAGACATCAGCTCTTCCACTTACCAAACATCATAGCAAGAGCAGACAGCTTTAAGAGAAGAAAAATTTATCTTTGCAGTTCAATGAATGGAATAGAAAACACCTTCATTTTCAGTGAAGAAAAATTTTTGTCTTTGATTTTGGTTTTAAAGAACTGCACCTTTCCAAATTTCTTGATATTGCAGGCTGAGAGCCTGATGCCTGCAGGCAAGCTTCAGCTTCCAGTATTACTTCTCACAAAGACATCAATATTTGTCCATTAATATAGGCAACAATATATCTCATGAAATATGTATTTGGCTCTCACAAGGATGCTGGCAAGAAAGCCCTTTCCTCTTTAACAGAATGGATCAAATGAGGATTTTTATTTTTTTAATCTGCTTTTTAAAAAATATACATGAGACTCTTATGAAGAGAATCCAAACTGCTGTTCCAGTGACCCACCATGGGACAAGCAGTAAAGGTGACATTTTTCTTAGCTCTAATAGCTTCTTGGTTTAGGTTAGAAAAAAAAAAAAAAAAAGTGGTCTGATTTGAATAAAGACTGTAATAGCAAGCAATTACTCTTTCAGGTAAGAGTACACAAGAGAGTGTACCATCATTTTCTAAATATGCACACATGCTACACAGACTGATACACTGAAAGTGTTCTCTTACTGGCTTAACTAGGAATACGACAGACAAAACAAAGAGTCTAAAGTAAGAATGAGAACAAGTCTGAAAACAATGCAAAAAACATAAAATGCTCTCCAGACTGAAATAAATTATAGCACATAATAGAAAACTTACACTCCACTGATTTTTCAGTCTCACAATACCAATTTTAAAAGTGCTATTTTCCTAATGACTTCTGCCATTCAGACTTCAACAGCAGGTCTATACTACATTCAAAGTTATATTTAACATTATATGCACATGTAAAAGAGTAAGTTGCATGCAGGTGACAATTATGCTCTCTAGGATTAGAGGCAACCTCCTAAAGGTAGTTTAATCTTCCCTTTTAGAATTTTAGGCATACATCTATCCAGCTGAATATAATCTAATTAATTAAACTCATACCCTTACAATGCCTAGGTCTATCTTCCAGAAAATTAGTCTTTTGATATGCTCATACTGCAAGAGAGAACACTGTAGGAAATGTATTCTGAAGTTATACTAACACATACCTATACATTTAAAAAGTAAAATCATTACATGAAGACTCAGAATTAAAAAAAACCCCACCCACAACATAAAATTAGTTCTTTGTGTGCACATCTAACTGCATGCGCACACAACTGCATTAAGACCTCTGAGCATTCAGCTACATTTTCCAAACTGCCGTAATCCCATCATCTACTACTGACCACACTGATAAGCAATTACTTCTTTCAGCAGCAGCAACACTGGCACAGACAACCCTTACCTTCTGCTCCCTACCACATGTTCTCATCTCCCAGGCCACCTTCTCAGCACTAACACAGCAGCCACATAGTCAGACAGATCAGAATTAAAAGTAATTGATAAACAAAGAAGAAGAGATGCTTTTGAAACAGTGGCAGTTCCTTGATGCAGTTCACCACAAGCCCCACAAGTGGCTGTAGCAGCACAGCTCAGAGGGTGGCAGGGGGCTGCTTACGCAGGCACAGCCATCTAAGGAAACACATGCCAAACTTCTCCCCGAGGAAGCAATTGTGCTTGCATCAAAACATCTGAAAAATCTCCCCCCCATGCCCAGTCCGTAGGATCTTGGCCTGGGAATAATACGGAAGGGATCCCTGGGGGTCTCCTAGTCCCCTTCCTCACAGGGATGGGTAAGAACCAACCCATCAAATCAAATTGGTCAGGAGATCTATGGTAGCAAGCCACTTACTAGGCAAATGAACTACAACTTAAAGGTAATGTGAATGTACAAGCTGAGGGAAAAGAACATTCCTGAGGTTTCCCCCCTTTGCATATCAGTTAAATCAATTCTGATAAAGTTTTGTAAAATTAAGTTACACACTGGGCAATATCGTCTGTCATCATCATTTTCCAACTTGTGTTTAAGGCAAAAGTTAGTGACTGAATTTTAAAGGTGTTAACATAGAAACCCCTAAAAAAAGCCCTGAGAAACCTTTCCTTAAAATACAGCTGCTGTTACACTGTTGCAAAAGATCGAAAAGTAAAAATTAAATATGGTGCAGGAGAAAAATATAAAGACAAAACACATAATGACCTACACACAGCTTAAAAATAAAAGCAAAAAGACAGTAACAGCTAATGATTTGAGGCGAGTAGTAAGATGGCCCTAACTAAAACATAATAGAATCATACTGAGCAAAATACAATCCTGTTTCACTTCATTAAGTTTCATGCTATCCTCCAATTTCCAAGTGCTAATGGAAATGTTTTCCTTATTGCCACTGCTAGAACAGACTAAGAACAACAGACTCAGATAGCCCAATGAGCTTGCTAACTTCATGAAATCAGTTCAGTCAAAAGGCTTTCACACACACCCAAATTCATCCCGAATACCAGATTAAGAATTTACCCCTAGAGATATTAAACAGAACACTTCAATAAATGAGTGGCAAAGTACCAGAAAGTTTAAAATAAGGATAATAATCATTGTACCTTTTAGCATTTTTTTTTTTTCATTCAACAGTTTCCTGAACTTACATCAGCCTGTCTGTGAACACATTTCCTGTAAGGCACACATACCTACAATACCACCTGGTCTAAGTATATTATCATACGTCTGGTTAAGTCCGGCAAGGGACTTAACTATTCTTCTGGAAATGAACTATGTTAATATCCCAGAAGTATCAAGACCATTCAGGACAGGGATCACTGTGATTAACCACTTTCACAGCTGTTTCTGTGGAAAAACGCTCTTCCAGTTCTTCCAGCCTGTCACTGAGCAGTCTGAACCTCAATTTTCAGAGCTCTTTTGGGAGCCACTTCCACACACACGGCTGTGTAAGCGAGTCCAGGTAACGTCCAGGAGGATCTGTGTACACACGGACAGGGCTCATGCAGCAAAGCCTCACTCTGCCGGCTCTCAACAGGTGTATTTTTTCTGCTTATGCAAGAGGGAAAAAAAAAAAAAAAAAAAAAAAGAGAGAGAATTAAGTTTTCCTCTTGCCACCAAGGAACTTGAAATGAAATGCTGTTTATTCTTTAACTGACTAACATTTTACCTGACCAACAGCTTATCTATATACACACATGGATGCACACGTAACAATTCTTTAATGGTGGGGTTTACATTTAGAATCATAAAATGGCTTGGGTTGGAATGTGCCTTGAAGCTCATCTAATTCCCAGCCCCCGTGCCATGGGCAGGAGCACCTTCAAAAGGCGTCCACCTTTTGTTTTTTTAAACGTTTCTGCAGTTCTCGTGTCCACGATGCGGCAGGGTATGAAAGCGACCCAGCTGAAGTCCCGCCGGAGCGCTGTAAACCGCCACCGGAGAGAACGGCGCTGGCCGCACCACTCCTCGCCCTCTCCCCGCACCGCCCGCGCCCCCCAGCCACGTCCACACCGCCACCGCGGCGCGGCACCGCCCTCCGCCCCCCCAGCGGGTTTGCGGCCCCCCGCGCGGCCCCTACCTGCAGGCTGCGCCCCCGCGGCGGCGGCAGGAGCGGGACCCTCGGGCGCGCGCTGCCCCCGCGGGGGCGGTTGCTCCGCGGACCAGGGGCGGGGGCCGAGGCAGCGCCCGCCCCGCGAGCGGGGCTTTGCCGTCCGCAGCCCCCAGCGCTCGTGCGGGGAAGCCGTGCGGATTCATCCGCGCCCCGCAAGAGGCTCGAGAGCTTCCCCGACCGCCTTGGTCGCCCACCTCGTCGTTTGGTTGCCTCCTCCCGCTGCCGCCTGGGCGCTACCCCGTAGCGGGACCCGGTGGTCTCAACGGGGCTCTTTCCCTTCTCGGTTCCGTCAACCAGTCGTCAGAGGGAGCGGGAATCCCTCCTTGCGTGGTACCTCCACCAACAAGCAAAGGGCATCTCAACAGTGCCACGGGTACTTTTCATCGCATTAAGAGGGCTTTTCCCCGTCAAGGCAAAGCCTGTACTGAGATTTCTGGATCAGTGCTCTCGGGCATTTCAGAAGGTATTTTCAAATTGTTCCGAAGTCAAACAACACTCGAGTGGAAATAACACCAAAACGTGTAGATGGGGCTGCCCTCTGTCACATCCAGCAGCCCTGCATGCCCCATCACGCTGCTCCTAGTGCTAGTCTTTAAAGTTTTCAGACTCAGTTGAAAACTCCTCAGACCCGGGGAAGGACTGACTTACATATTTCAGCAGGCTTTGGACCCTAGACTCTTGGAGCAAGTTTCAAATTCCAGCAGCCTTTGTTTATCCATAGAAGATAAACTAAGTGGCCTGCTGAATACTGCGTGGGGTTTCTGACCAGATCTGGAAAACAGCAGGTCTTTGCTCAGAAGGGACATTAAACATCCTGTGACACTTTCCATGAGAACAAAGATAAAATGAGGCCTTCTTACCCTTCTCAAACACTGTCGCCAGACAAGGACTGCCTGGTTCCAGTCTTCCACCCAGGACCTTGCTGTCTTTCAGAGCTGCTATAAAGAGCAAGCACAAAGCTCCCAGAAGTGAAGAGGGTGGCTGGGATGCATCTGCTACCCTGCTCTTCCAGGGTAAGTTCAGAATCCTTCAATGTAAGGAAGTACACAGGATTTGGGTAAGAACAGCAGCTTTGGGGCAGATTATTAATTGGAAGAGACTCCCCTTTCCAGGTGACAAAACTAGTCTGCACAGGACAGGTGCATGAGGTATCTGGGAGAGACTGGGCTCCAAGTGCTTCCCCCTCCTTCTCCACCCTGTGGTGTGAAGCTGTGTGCTGGGCAGCCCACACCAGCTACACCCAACTTCCCCAGCACAAGTACTCCCCTTCCTGCAGCACAGTAGCGCAAAGGGACTAGGGTTTCCCCCCCTTGGCTGCATAGGTAACTTTTGAACAACAACAACAAAATAGTTCTTATTTCTTGGTGAGTTTTTGATTATCTTTTTCCCCCCCAACGACTTTTTTTTTTTTTCCAGTAATATTTTAGAAATATTTTGAACCCTACCTGGATTAAATCATGCTTCACATTGAAATATTTTTCCTTGCCAAAATATGCTGCTAATGTAATTGCAAGAGAGTTTATTTGTACTGCATAACACTGTGAGATAATAGACAGCTCTGAACAAGATGGCCCGTGAATAATTAAGTTACCACTCAAGTGACCAGGGTCTCATCATTGTAGCAAACTTCTCAGCAATTCTGGTTGGCAGCATCTGTATGACAACTCCCCATCCGTGATGGGGCCAGCAGTGGTTATCTATGTTGGCTGCTAACATTTTCATGTGTAGGTCAACAACGGGTAACACTTTCTTCTCTGTAGAGTTGGAAGGATAGGGTCAGAGTGCCACAGAACCACATTCTGGGGCGTACGTACCAGGAATACAGAGTGGCAGTAACACTGGTCATACTCTGCTGACCTGACCGTTGGCACTACAACAACTTTAAAAGACACTTCTGCAGCACTGAAGTATCACAAACTAGATATCACCAAACAATATGCATGATATCATTTGGCAATTTGGAACAACACTAACAGAAAGACAAGGTTTTGGCTTACATTCACATTTTACAAATTTACAACAGGCTTGCTCTTGTCACTGCTAGAACAGATTTTTCTCACGCAAGTTTCAGCTGCTGACACTGGATGAATAATCCTTTGCACTGCTCCATCTAGCAGTTTGACAAGCAATACAACCTAACTCTCCTGTAATGACCTTAATCCCTGCAGGACTATGCATGTTGCATCTCTAGAACTGCTGCAGTCACACTACCAAAGAGTACATTTTCACACCTAGAGTGCCTCGCCCCGCAAAGGCAACTTACCCAGGAAGGGAACTGGTCTGGTCCCTATGCAAACAAGAATAATACTTTTACACTCTTACACTTTTCAAGCCCCAAAAATAACCAGAAATTGTACTGCTATGGAATTTAACAGGCAAGATGAATGCTTTTAGAGTTTGGAGGATGGTTGGGTGCCATAGCACAACTGATGAAGGCCTTCCTGGGCATCTATGTCCTTGAAGTATGTTATTTATTTGAATGTTTATATACAATTACTTGTGGTAAATCAAAAACCCCACTACCCTTCTTCCTTTGCCCTATTCTTCCAAACACCCAATACAGCCAGCCAATAGTATGGGATATACTCTAACAGCATACTAAAAATAACATTTTCACATCTAACACTAATATTTGCATCCTCAACTTTTAGCATCCTATAGCCAAGGGTACACCGTTTCCAACATCTCTGGAAATTAAGCCAAAGGCATCACAGGGTAGAGAAATTGCAGTCCCTGTGGCTCCCTCAGTTCCCCCTCTGAAGCTGCAGTCCAAATCTTGTTGACTCCAAGGCAAGATGATGAAGTACTCACCATTTGTGACGGGATGCACCTTTCTGAAGGTGAAGGCAAGCTCTGTTGCTTACTGGCATACAGGGCTTCAGCAGAAGATCAAGAGACTCTGAGGAGTTCCTCAAAATACATGGCTGTGTAAGTCATATATGGAACCTGAGTTAGAGAAAAAGCATGTAATTGTTATGCCATGGCTGCCTCATTTTTTACATGGACATCAGCAATTCCAGGAACATAAGACCATGATACGGCATCAGACCAAAAGATGTGTTTTTAAAAAGACCCTTGTTTCTAATGACACCCATAAGTAGATGAAGGTACATCTTGCAACCCCTTTTTGTCTGGTTGAGTGTGTCATCTTCCATAATCTTAGGAAAGTTTGGCAGAAATAGCCTCTTTCTTGATATAAATATATGCATATTAATACTTTGTTGAATAAGAGGATGATTCATCTCCTTTTAGTGATGACAGGCTTCCACGTTTCAAACACCACATTTATCTGGGGTATTCCTTCTCATCTGTTATTGAAGTCTGTGGTCCAAGCACACACAGTAAGCTTTTTGGACAGAATTTCATGCATGCATTTTACAAAGATCAGTACACCAGCTAGTCAGATTTTTCAAGTGCAACATTTTCTCCCTAGAAAACACTGATTCACCAAAACAAACGTTCCATGAAAATGTATTTCTGGGGCTATATAAAGGCAGAAGCTTAAAAAAAAAAAGTATCTGTCAAATGTCATTCTTTTGGCAGACTTCTAGGCTTCCCACTAGCAGGCTTTTTTGGTGGTAAAAGGGAAATTTCAAAGTGTCTAAACTTCATTTCCCATCTGAAGAAAAACTTAATTGCATGTTTGAATTTTTCAAGGCATGGAAATAAATTTAAATTAGTTGTATTTGGAAGCAAGCCTTGCACAGCCATTCCAGTCCATCATATCCACTGGACTCTGGACCAGAGGCTCGGGCTACTTCAATCCATAGAGGAATATAAAACCAAAAATGGCCTGTACTGTTGCTCTGGTCTGAGGAGAGCTAACCATTTCCATGGCTTTACAACTTTTCATGGCATCACATTTTGTTCTTCCTGCTGTATGACAAGCATGTCTTGCTGTGCTCTTCATTAGAGCTGGTGTTAGCAGCTTATCCTGATGTCAACATCCCTGCCCGTACCAAATCTTGGTGAAAACCACAAGCTAAAGGCAGGTGAATTGGGGTTCAAAGCCTGAAGGCAGTGCAGGTCGTCTTTATCCTATTCCCCAAAACAGCACATAATACCAAGCAAAATAAAATAGTGAGTCATCACTGATTCTCCACACCTCCACACCACAGAAAACCAGTCACTTGGCAAGAATTGTCTGTTCCTCAGACAAAACTCCATCTGGTGCTGGCTTTCAGGAGAGCTCTTTACCTGTCCCAGGGCATGCTGTGCCTCTGGACACTTTTTCCCTGCAGATCACCTGTAAATCGCACAGCCTAACAGCAAGGACTAGTTTCAATTCAGTTTTTACTACCCAGTTTTTCTATTTGTTGTGTTCACAGGCTAAAGTTTGCTTTAAACTTTAATATGTTCCTTTAAATGCCCATTGATAATATCTACAGCAAACATTTACAGAGTTAAACACAGAAACTGTTGTCATTCCACACAGAGAGAAAGAGGAGAGCATCAAAGATTTCTGTTTTATTTGGAGATGTACCAGGTTAGTTTTAGGGGCACTTATGCAACACACAACCTTACAGCAGATTTCATCCCCCCCCCCCCCCCCCCTCTGTGCACAGGGGGGGGGGGTTTTCTTTCCCCCCTTTGTTTGCCTTTTTTTTTTTCCATGTTAAGCAAATGTGGAAAAAGGCCTAAATCAAAGATAGGTAAAAATACTTGA
>JANIJG010016184.1:0-47770 GCA_024611175.1 Megaceryle torquata
TTTACACTTGCCCTTATTGAATTGCATTAGATTTCTCCCTGACCAGCTCTCCAGCCCATCTAGGTCATGAGTTGACATGGTGCTTCACAATGTACTCTATGAGCAGGCATGTATGGGGCTTGTGTGTTGGTTTTTTGGTGTTGTCTCCTTTTAGCGGTCAGGTATTTAGGTGTTCTTTATTCTTGTAGGTATGGTTGGACTCAATGATCTACAGGGTCCTTTCCAACCACAATTATTCTGTGATTCTGTGACTTCTTTGAGCTTGTTCCATTGTTAATAATTTTCATCATTAAATGTGGCTTACTGTTTTGTAGTTGACTTCAGTCTCCGGTCATTAGTGCTTGTTGTGCCTTTCCCTGATAAAGGCCCTTTTGATACTATTTAGTTAAGTTTTTTTAAGACAGCAACAGCTATTTAATTATGCTCTTCTCTGAAATAAGATAAACAGACAAATCTCTTGCTGTGAGGCATTTTCTTGTTTTTTTGAACTTCATAGTTTTTCAATACTCTCCCTTCTTTCAAGATAGTTTAAAAGCCTGGACAGCAGAATCAGACCCAGTATTTTATCAGGTGAAATCACTTCCCTCCTTCCGCTGCCCAATTTACAGGACTGTACCAGATCTTTTTGCAAGATCTCAGGATTGCTAACATATCACATTGAGATGCTTGCCTGCTCTGACCTATGCCTCCAAATCAGGCCTGCAGCTTTTGGAGCTAAATTACTCATTTTGAAGGTACGTCCACATTCCTTGCTCCTAAACACATAAGTTTGCATTTGCCTATGTTAAAAAGGCACTTTGTAATGTTTCACTGCTGTGTCCTTAGTACTATTTGCATTTCTGGCAGTTTTGTGACATGTCCAGATTTGATCAACCACAGTCCTGTATTTGCTTTCAAGTCCTGCTTACTGTCAGATCCAGTACCTGTCTCTGCAAAATCCTATCTTTATTGGAACCCCAGGCAGTATTTAATCAAATAAATGCCCCATGAATGAAATTTTGTCTACAAATTGAGGTAATAACATCAAATAATGGTGTCAAAGGACACAGCAGGATAAGATCTCTCATTTCTCCATAATATCACCTAAAATTACTTTCTCGTGGCTTACATCCTTATGTTCCAGCTTTTAACTGACTCCTACATAATCCTTTTTATTACTTTGCCTGTTACTGGGGTCAGCTTGACTGGTCTGCTACCTACTTCCTTTTTCCAAATATTATTAGCTAAACATTTTCTTAGGCTCCTGAAATTTCTTGGACTATATAAAATTCATTTAAAATGCACATCAGTTGTCTGGAATTCTCTTCAGCCTGCTTTCTGCCCCTACTTACAAGCTAGCCAGGTCCCACCCTTTTGAAAAGAGTGAAACAGGATGAGCTGACACAGGTCAATCCTGGTTACTACTACAAGTCATTAACTATACCATCTAATGAACAAGTTTGGTGGGACATTTAATTTTATACTTAACTTACCCATCTATTTTAGCAGAAAAGGAAGGTGTTAAGTGTGCTCAAATCTAGCAATATGTTCTCCAACAGTAGGTAGTATGCGATTCCATCTTGCATTGCTCAGGGTGACAAGTATAGCTAGCACACTCCCACTTTTTTTCTTAAAGTTAGCTCATGTACTTCGGAGAGAGATATTTTTCTTCAGAGCTAAAATTGCAGAATTCTTTCTGGAGCTTGGAATATCTTGATATGCTGCCTAATGCCTCCATATACCTTTTGCCTCCTTGTGCAAGATGGGAATTTCTTTAGAATCATTTTATTTTGGAGCTGTACTGCAAGTTTTGAGCTATAGTAGTATTCCATCCAGTTATTGCTGTCCACAAGAGAGAGCTGAGAATTATTAAAATTACAGCTACTGGTATCAGTCATAGTTTAAGTCCACCTCCTGGGTACTGCTCATTGCATCTGTACTATGAGCAACTGGACACAACATAGCTTGATTTTTCATATCTCTGCATTGCTTTCAAGGCTCAAATTCTTTGATATTCAATCTGTCTCTCATGGCTGCCGGTGGCTGTACTGTTTGGTCCCTCAGGTATTTTATTATTTAATATTACAGTGAATATTCCTCCTGATAGTTTGCTCAAATCCACTGCTTTGCAGTCCCAGGTGACTTCTATTGCAGCAAGGATCTGTTTTTTACATTTACTTTATTTTTGTGATGTTCTGTAAGACACTGCTGCAGCCTGCAGTTCCCTGATCTCCTCTGGCTTTCCAAAGACTGTATGTTGTCCCTACACCTGCTCCATAGGAAAGTCCCCTTCTCAGTGAATTCACGCAAGCACGATGAAATTCTGCCTTCCTATTCCTACTGCAGGTGCACCTTAGGAACTGGTGTTTGCTTTGTGGATGCTTCCTCTTCATTTTTCATATCCTGTTAGCAAAAGCCCCTGCCCTCCCACCACACCCTTACCACCACTCATAGATGGTAACTCAAGTTTCTTTGAGGCTTACTAGTATGCCGTGTGTATCACATGCTCGAAAGCCAGAGTGTTGTGTTGAAGATGTTTTTTGATATTTTTTTTCTTAATTGGCTTGATGAATACATCAAGGGAAATAAAGAAATGGGCAATAAAAGGGAAGTTATTAGAATGCAATTCAAGAAGCTGAAATGATAGCTTATTCAATCACTCTGAGTCAGGCACAGATAACTGTTGTTATAGGGCTTCTCTGTGTCACTGCATTAGAAAAGTCATTGTCAGGAACCACCTGGGAGGAAAATCCAGATAATTTGGTGAACTTGCTGTGTGTAAAGCTCCTGGGAGTAGTATTCAGCTCACAGAGTCAATGAATCAAGGTCAGAAAATTCAACTGCTGGTGTCATTTGAAGAAGGAAAGTTTAGTAATGCTTCTTGAAGACAAGCAGTGTTGCCAGATTTTGTTCAGATCCTTTGGCCTTTGGTAGGTTCAAAGTGATGTTTAAGCTTTTAAAAATGGTGTCCCACCTGTTGGTGACATATTTTTGCACTGTAACATTTAAGCTTTACATATTTATCAGTCAAAATTTGATTATTAATACAGTAAGATTGATATACATTGTATTTAAAAGCACCATAGATAGTCATCACAGTATTTTCCTTTAATGTGTCCATATACTATAAAACACTTGTAAGATTCTATTTCCAACAAAGGAATTCACCTCAATGTCTTACAAATCTTCAGTGAAATGATTTTACTCATGCTCTCTCTTTATCTTTAAACTTCTGGCAGGCAGAGAGTTGCAGTTTGCATCTCTTTGTTCAAGCAAAGACATTACTGGTTTGAGCATGTCCAGATTCTTCTGGTTCCAGTTGTTTAGCCACATGTTGCAGGACTGAGCAAAAGATGTTTGCACTGTAGCAGCTGCCTCCAAATTCCAGCATAATTGTGCACAGTGCAAATTGACACAGTGCATGCCCAAAAGACAGCTGGGACCTACTTCATTCATTTTGAAAGGAAAGCTAATAAAAGAAACTTACCAAGTATTGCCCCTCATAGGATTTCATGTCACCTAGGTTTCAAAGACATCTGATGGAACTGCCAGTGCTCAGACTTATAGCTGCATGAGTTTTCTGTCTCCCAACTTTCCCTCACCTAGTGATGTTAACATCCTGAACAGGACACACAGGGTTGTTTCAGCTCCACAAATGTCAGCCTCAGGGTACTATTCAACTTCATGGATGCTTGTGAATCTTGTCCAAGCTTGTCTTCCAACCATCTGATACGCTGGCCAAGATATAAAATTGCTGCGCCCAAGACTAAGTGCAAGAATAGTTATACCTTCAGGAGTAACTGGGGCTGATCTGTACCCATCACTTGAGGCACAGACTGCTCACAAAGAAGTCCATCAGCTTTTCATAAAAGAAAGTCTGAGTTTTTTTCAAGTCACTCATTTATGACATGGAGAATTTATCATACAAACTTACTCTCTTCTGCCACAAATTTGATGAGGCCCGAGTTACTGATGGGATTCAAAACCTTTCTCCATTGCTACAGTTTTGTTCTTGAACTGACTACATGCTTTGCATCCTCTGCTGCCTCTCTCTGCACCATTTTTTTGGCCATCATTTGGAAGTATCAAACATTACACATATTTTGAAGCTTCTTTATCATTTGGTTTCTACTAAGGACCTGGTGATGTCAACACTTAGTTAGCACTCTTCATTCTTTGGATTAAATTAATTCTGTAGTAACAGATACAATAATTATATCATCAGGAGTCACACTTGTAACCTGTGTCAATGTGGCCGGTGCCCAGGGAATACACAGAGACTCCACTGTCTCTCTGTGTTGCACAACTATTACTGGTTTTCCTAAGAAATTTCTCCTGCATCCTTTCCTAAACACTTTCCAAGTCCATTCTTTCTGTTGGTACTTGAAAGCATCTCATACTTCTACTTGGACATCTAGTCATAAAGTTTCTATGAAGGCAAATCATGTCTAAAACAATTCCTCCCGATATCATTATGTGTTTCTTCCCTAACATTACATATTTTAATAGGTTACGAACAACATCAGAGAGGAAATTGGCCAAGCAGTTAATAGACTGACAGCATCTGTCTCATTAACACTAATTGCATTTATCTTGTGCTCTCAAACTTTTCAAACAAAGCTTCAACACCCACCTGACATTTTAACTTCATATTTACTTACAGGTCTTTATGAGTTATCTTGAAATTAATCAGTTAAATCATGTCTGTCAGTTGTTTTGTATGATTACTAACACATTAATGTAATTACCTCCTAACTTAACTATTCTGAGAGCGTATTTCGTTGTACATCCTGTTCTTTGAATCTCTTCAGCTGATTACCTCTCAATTGCCTGCTGCACTAAGATACTTCTAAAGGAATGTAGAGACCCAATTTAAAGACACTTGACATCATCAGTTGTCTAAGACTCTACACAAAACCATTTAAAACATCTGTTATTTTGATGAAAGTGTTTGCAACTTTGTCTCTTGCACTTAGTAATCTACACATAGTAGAGTAATACAACAACTTTGGGGATGTGATAAATGTTGCTTTATCTTCATGGATTCTATGTTTTGGTCTTTCAGACCCATCCTCCAGCTTATGACAGCTGCACATCTTGGATCTTTTCTTCATTAGCTTGCTTATAACTTCATGAATGCAAGCAATATTGCTATGAGGTTGTTCATTGTTATTATCTTTAGATAAATAAAGGTATTTTTCTAGTGGATGTGAACAGCTCTTAGTATGCAACATTTTCTTTTTCAGGATATATAGATTTTAGGTCATCATTCTCACAACCAATTTATTTTGATTATCCTGACATTTAATATTCACATAGTAAAAATTTCCACAAAAAAAAGCTCCCATGGCCACTATTTTCTATCGATGATGGCAAGGATGACCACCATTGCAGATTTTGCATTGATTTATCTGAATATGAGAGATTTATACTTTTGCATCAGCTCATGAGATTTTTGTTCTTACTTCTTCTGAAGTGAGTCTCATATTGCTGCTGATCCCCACCCCAACAGCTTCAGGGACTTCCCAGAAGCCTCTCCTTTCTCAACTTCTACTGCCTTGCTCTTTGGAGAGCTTTTTCATCATGCATATACTACTTCTAGTGATAACTCAGTCTGTGGCATTTTACTCTCAAGTTTTCTATGATCTCCAGAAGTGGAATCTAATTGTGGATTCTGGCAGCTCTCCAAATGATGCTCTCTCTACTTATGGCCTGAGGGGACACTTCATTGGCATCTGGAACTTCTGAAGTTCACAGCAGAACTTCCAGCGTGAATTATACATATGCCACAGCTTTTGGAAAGATGTCTGCTCTTTTTTCACACTCACTGATACGTTCTGTTGATCAGACACAATTCAGATCTGCTAAAACCTGTTTATTTTTTTAAATTGCAGACAAAATTATTAGTATTATACAAAAAGGAATACTAGCAGTGGATTTATGAACATAATTGGAATCTTGGGTTTTAATGACTCTCTAAGCCATACAAATAAAGTCTGTCAAAATAAGTATTTGTCACCTCAGATTATAATAGCTACCACACCAGCTCAAGAAGAAAAATCTTAAGGTGTGTTCATAGATCTGATGAAAATAAGGATGTTTCGCTCATTAGAAATCACCATAAAATGAGACAGAAAAGTCAAATCACAATTACATGACTTCTGAAGATAAGACTCTGCATTTGTCTGCCTCTGTGTGAGGCAATTAGAAGACTCCGTGATGTTTAAATCATCTTTAGTATCTTCCCTTTGCTATAACCATCTCATACAAAGCCTCCTCTAAAGTAAAACGTCCTTTCAGATTACAAAAAAGTAAAAAAGTTCTAAATGGCTTTGAAAGAAAAAGGAATAAATTTATCTCACCAAAACTGCAACAAAGGGAATAAAGATACTCTTGTGTTAAGAGAGGACTATCACCACAGAGTGCAATGAGAAAGGAGGAGAACAAAGAGATGTTACTTACTGCACTTTAAAGTTAACTTTCTTCCTTTATCCATGGGGAAGTGAGAAATGGAAGAAAACATGGAACAGCTGGAAAGGATAAAAATGTCAGGAGATGCAACAAAGCAAAATGTCTTCCCAGATGAATAAGTTTTACTTTGATCAAACAAAAGATTTGAAATGTGTCTGCTAGAACACAAAACGAGAATATGCAATAGACAGCTATAATGGATGAGGAACATGATGAAAGGTCTGAGATGAATCTTGCTTGTTATGAAGGGCACCATTTTTTTTTATTTTCTAATCTTGTTCAGCTCCCTCACAACTAGGTAATTACTTAGCTCCTGATCTTGTTCCATTAAGATTGCATAATTAAAGCTGAGCTGCTGTTGAAAAAAAAAAAACAAACAATAAGTAATGATAACTATTTTCTTATTGATGGTTATTTTGGTAGTAATGCCAGTAAGACATGGAATATGTCACTGACCAGAGAACATCAACAATAACCTGTCTTGGTGAAAAAGCGCATGATCTAGCCAATAGTTATTAAATCACATGTACAAGCTTAGCTATATGTATGTATAGCTGCTGTATTCCCAGGTTCTTTTTAAAAAGACCCTGATTAAATATTCTTCCCTTACTGTCTGCACATATCCTGACCTCTAAATCAGGCAACAAAATAGAGGGCACTGGGCACAAATAACCCTTGTATTCATCTAAATCATAGAGCTAAAAAATCACTATTATCAACAACAACCATAATCATATATAAAAAAGAACAAGTAAATGCTGTTAATCCCTCTACAAGGCAAGAAAATAATCAGAGAAATCTTTCTAGGATATTCTCCTAAAGGCTCACATTTTTGTTTACTGCAGCCCCCGTTAATTGATAAATTTTGCATTTGCATCACCTGCCACTTCCAGGCAGGCACATTTTGTCAGTCATCTCCCCCAAACAAGCCACCTCCCCAGATCTGTTTGTTTCCTTTCATGCCTCCTCTCTCTTAAGAGTGAGATACAGCTCCAAGTATTCTCATTTAGTTACATTTTTGTAATGACATGTAGAGAAGGTGATGCAGTAAACTTGAAGTTTGTTTACAAACTACAAGGGACTACATGTGTTAACTTTAGCTGGCTGCAGCAAGAGAGACAGCACCTTCCAAAAACAATCCCGCAGAACAAAAAGCCAAACTGCATTAGCTCAGTTCTGTGAGCAAAAGAGGTACAGATTTGTTACCCTGACTGAATTACCAGTACTATAGCTGGCAGAACTCCTCACATTAACATTAAAAAATGAGCAGGGAAGCAGAAGATGACTATATTTTAAGTCAGTATCTTACACAAAGAAAGAAAAACCTGATAACTGTTTGACCTTCAATCTAAAAGGAAACTATGAATCAGCTTAGTTACTAACTCAGAGAAACACTGAAACTAGCCAAAAAGGAAAAAAGCCCAAGGCCAAAGTAGAGTGCCATGACCAGAAGCTATATTGATGTTCCATTCTGTGTCTCCAAACTTAACAACTAATTTAATAATTTCTGCATTTTAGTATAAGTTTAATTTTACCTGAAAACTCATCTAAAAATAAGGGAGATTTCATGAATGTTGGCAAACCCCCAGCATTCATTCCCTAGCAGTGCTGAGGACTTTTCACAGTTGGAGTGCAAGCATTCAGACACCAGGTTAGGAATCCTCCCCCTTCTCCTCATTCCCAGAGGCTGTCATTCCAGGTTGAAGTTTGTTTTAGAAATGCTGTTCTATGAATGGTGACTGGTTCACAGTGAGAATCCATTCAAGTCCAGTGTTTTGTCTCCCAAAAGAGCCATTTGCAGATTCCTTGGAACTAGTGAGAATGGAGCGAATTCATACGTTATTTCCCCTAATACTCTCCCAGCTTCTGACTGTTTTCAGCTCACTGAACTTTCTGCTCTTGTTGTAGTCTTTTTAGTGTCCCAGTGGACCTTTTCTTCACACACTTTCCCAGTTCTGATCGAATTCTTGTAAACTTCTTGTATCATACCATTCTTTGGCAAAGTGGCTTTGGCTACTCACCTCCTTCAAGAACCCCCTCCTTTTTTTTTTTTTTTTTTTTTATTTTCTGCCCCACAATTACTTCACTTTATTTTGCAGTTCCTATTTTTTTTTCTGCAGGATGAGACAATCAACAGATAACCCCTACCCACCTTTCCACTGTACTCCCGTTTTGGTGGCTGTCCAGCAATCCCTTTACGCTCTTTTCCAGGATGAAGGGTCCTATCCTCCTCAACTGTTTCTCATGTAGAAGTTGATCTGCCCTTCTGTGAATCTTCTTGAGATGTCTACCTTTTCTGAGACAAGGGGACCAGTACTGCACTGTATGCAGTGTGGTGAATTGCAATTTTATACAGCGATCCTGTATTGTCTGCTTTGCTGTCAGTTCTTTTCCCAATCATTACCAGTATTTTCATTTTCTCTTTTGACTGCTGCTGAGCACCAACTTGATGTTTTCAGAGAGCTATCCATCAAACTTTCAAGAGGTCTCTCCTGAGTAGTAGAGATCACTACAGAGACTGTAACTGCAAACATGAAGTTAGGATTTTCTCCTGCCATGCGTATCATTTAACATTTACCTACACTGAGTTTCATCTCACATTTTATTGCCAAGTTCCACAAAGACTTTCTGAGTTTCTTGACAACTGGCCATTGCCTTTACTATTTGTAACTTCATATCACCAGTAAACTCTGCAGCTCAATGTTCGAACTCTTTTCAAGGCCAACAGTAAATTGGGTGAAGAGGTTAGGATCCAGCACAGACCTCTAAAAAACTCCACCGGTAACTTAAGGCCAGGATACTCACATTTGTGCTGTAGCTGGGCAATTTATTAAGCAAGGTAAGCTACTTACCTACTTTTATTTCTTTTATTTTCTCAGTCCCCAGAATGCTAATTTTAGTTTAAACCCAGAGAATTAACACTGGCCATTGCAGCATTTTATTCTGTTAAAATGACAGGACAGAGGACTCCCTTGTGGTAATGTTAAAGTTTCCAGTCTATCAATGACAAAATTAAAGTACCACAAACCCCAATCGTAATTCCTTGAAAAAGGAAAGCAAGCAGAGAAGAAATAACACAAGAATTGGCTGATATCCAGGCAGATAGGAACATTACCACAAAATCTTTGCCATCCATCCTCCTGTATGAATGACGCAAAGTACGATGGGCTGGTACACGCGTCAGGTTCAGTGGAACCTGTGGATACAGTTATTGAAAAGAGAAAGCAGAGAACAGCATCTGGCCACTTACTATTCAAGTTGTTCCAGCGCAGACTTGTCATCTGCTATAAAAGTATTTAAGGTGCTTGACAAGATGCAGAATGCAACAAAAACAAGTCAGGAAATTTTCTAATCTGCAAAATTTTATTAAGCAACAGCTGGACAACTCTTACAACTCCAAATCATCAAGGAAAAATAGGGCAATCAGTCCATCTCTCAATCATGTAGACAGTAAAGAATTTGGACAAACCACGTTTTTACAGGGAAACCAACAATGCTTTCTAGGCACCGCCTGCAAAATCTATTACACAAGATACATAAAAGGAGAGGCAGATGAGGGTAGTTTTAAAGTACAACGGAAACCAGGTGTACCATGGTATACTGAGGGGGAAAAAAAAAAGAGGAAGAAAACTTGAGATTCAAAAAAAAAAAATTTAAAAAATAGTATAGGTATGTAAAAGTACACAAATTGTGTACCAAATTTTCAAAAGCTTTAAGAAAAACATGCTGGGCTTGCTAGCTTAAGAACGCATGCACCTGCATGAATATATGCTCACTAAATTAAAAAAGAAACAAACCAAAAAATCCCAAATCATATTCAAAGCCATAGTACCAAAATAACGCATTTATAAACAAATGCAACTCCCCTTCTTTTTCAGGAAACACTACAGTGCCTTTTCAATCAAATGCATCCCCATGCTATTCCACAACACCATATATTTTATCTACAATAAACAATGAGATCTTGAACAGACATACCCTTCCCCAAACGCACAACACAGAAAAAGAAAAAGAAGCAGAGAATAGTGAAATGAAAGGCAACCAAAGGCAAAACATGTATCGAGCAAACAAGGGAAACAAAGGGAAAATTAAGAAAGTTCTGAACATATAGCTTGAAACAACATAGGTAGGAATTACAGGCTGAGTGAGCATTATTCTGATGAAATACTCAAAACTCAGGTGTCTGCACACTGTTCAAAAATGTTTCTCTTTTACTGTTACTTTAACCTTCATCCATATCTTAAACCATCTACTTAGCCAGTAAGATAAACATTCCACAAATAGACAACATATGTCAAGATTCAGAATTGCTTAATCAGATCGTATTTTAAAGTTTGTAATAATGTGAACTGGAGGGAAAGGATTAAGAATAAATTGGCAGGCTTTAACATCATACCATCTAATTTTTTCATTGAATGCGCTGGACAGGTAAGTATTTGGTATTTTCATTTATATAATTTATAAAAATCATGTTGTTTTGATCCCACAGTCAGCTCTGGGTCAGCCAACCTGTGTACTTGAATACCGCTCCACAATCATTGATTTGTCTCGAGGCACAAATTTCTTATTACAGATCCATTTGAAAAACCAAAAGTTGAAGGGTGAAGTTTTTAATTTTCTTATCAAGAACCACTTCACTGAATCCTATTTCATTCTTTTATTTGGTTTGTTACTTTTGTATTAGAAATCTAATTTTCTAGATGCAGCAACAATTAAACTGCCCAAAGAAATTATCTCCTGATACACCTTCAGAAATACCAGGCAACAGGCAAAGCTGGGTCTTTTAAACTTCTCTGCAGGATTTTTTTAAAAAGAAATTAAATAAATACAAAGGCAAAATAATTCACATAGACCATTGTTGACAAGTAGTAATTAATCTTATTCCTTTGAAAATGGTGCATGTAAATTCCAAACCTGCAATGAGGACCCAAAGTGCCTACCTGCAGACTGCTCCTGAGTGTAGCAGGAATCTAAATTGGTAATTGCTGATGGAAGATTGTGCTTGGCATGAGGGTAAAGGGCCTTGAAAATGAAAAAAATTGTCTACCAGAATTTTTCCATTTTTGTCATCAGTATAGTAACACTTGCTCACTTATATTGGGAAAACATTATGCCAATCTCTAAATAACATAAACAGCTTGTTCACCTCTGATGGAATCCTAGAAACAGGAAGAAGAGCAGGAATCTGAATTACTAATCAGTGGCCAGGATTTTACTTCTAACATTCTTCAAAGAGGTTATACAGAACTATCATAGCTGTTGGGTAATGGTTTATAATTTTATCGAGTGGTGGATACATGGGTCATACAAGTCATTCTTACTTTACAGTCACATAGCAATGGGAAAATACATTTTGGGTTGGATTCTACTTAAGTATCTTGGTGTAACCATGCAGTGAGGCCAGAAGTTGGCCTCTGACAGCATGCCACCCAAGTGACTCATCTGTTGCTAATCTCTAAAACAGATCTACTGGTCTGGAGTGGTTTGGGCTCTACAGAAAAGTGCAATTTCCAAACAGTTGCTCTGGGAAACACATTCTTAAAAGCTAGTGAAAACTTACTCTGTCTTCTCTCCCCTTTCTCTCAATAATCAGTTTTTGCACACGCTGCTCTCTTCATATGAGTATTTAAACTGTTTCTGACCAGTAATGGGGCTCTAGTATAACAGAGGATCACACACATCAGGCTGCAAAAAGCAAATGCACAGAAATTGTCTGAGGCAACAATCAGGCAAGCTCCAAAATCTGCTTGGAATTTCAGAGAGGACACTGAAAAGATACATCAATGAAAGCCTGGACCTACGGCAAGTCTAGGCTCAAGTCTTCAGCAAAGTCAGATATCTAAAGGTCTGATACCTGTAGACCTTTATGTATCTTCATAAAAACAATGGAACAAAATGGGAAAGAAATGTGGGACTGTTTTACTTGTGGCTGCATCACAGAAAGTTTATCTAACTGAGAGGAATATGTGTGCAGATTTACTGATATTCAGGCAGCCCATGGCACATGTCACTGTTACCCGTGGAAGCCAGTGCAAAATTATTAATAGGATAATTCCTTTTTTTTCCTTTTTCTCCTTTTTCACCCCCCTCCTTCTTATAGTTTCTTAGGTTGTTGCAGAAACATAATATTCACACTACTTCAGGCTAAAAATTGCCCCTCCATGCATGGTGCACTTCATGCCAGACTTAAAGTATACATTTTTAGACTCGGTCAGGAGCTGTGTTTTGAGGATATCAGCCGTGTTTTTTCAAAAGAATCAGGTTTTCTGTTGCATCCCTTTGCAACTGCAGTGGAGCAGATAGTGACTTCAAGTGGCCACCGTGGCCACCGGCTGGAATCAGGGCTTTAGCTCTGCCCAAAGCTGCTGCAGCCAAATCCCATGGCAGCTTCATGCTGCTCTTGAAGCAGACCTAGAAGGATGAGTGGAGGAAGGCCTGCTTCACCAGGTCTCTGATGGAGCATCCAGAAGAGGCAACGCTGCTGCGGGCAACATGAGGGCTCAGCTCCATCAGCCCCATGCAGCACTAGCTCAGGAATCAGATGCACTACGGCTCTGGTGCAAACAACTGAGCCCAGCTGAAGTAGTCTGAGCAGAGGAAAATGCATCTACTGCTACACTATTCCCTGCACCTCAGCTAGCTTATTACAAGCTAGTTTGCTTGTACATCTTCATAGCACCAAGTTACACCATTGACAAAACCTATTAAACTGTGCAATGAACTTCTTACAAACTCAGCCTATATTGCTATACCCTCTTTTATCATGCAACCCACCTTATTTTATATCTCAAGAAAAAGCACTGTACTAAGATGAGGGAAAGCAAATCAAGCCTTGTATTTTTAGAACTACTTCAAACTGAAATATATATTTAGAAACAAAGGAGGAAAAGAGTGGAGAAGGACAGATTCTGCAGGTTCTGCACTCTTTGTAGCCTACACAGTCCTCCATAGCAAACTCACTGTGTTCAGCTGCCAAAAAAAATACTTGTGCCTGCCTGCATTATAAAATTTTGCATACTATCCATCAAAACCAGGTCTTCCTATATGCTTTTTTAACTTCTTGCAGCAAAACATACTGCTAGCAAACAATTACTTACAAAGATGCTCTTTAAATATAAATAAGAAAGTGTGTATAACTTACTGATACATACTAATAAAATAATCCCTAAACCACTTATTACATTATGCAAGATAAATAATTTTTCTTTGGACATTAACAGGAAATCTGCATTAAATTATCTTAAAAAAAAACCCCAATCAACACTCAAAACTTCCTAAAAAACCCCAATAAACTCAACAAAAAACCCCAAACAAAACAAAAACATAAAACCCCTAGACTGTCACAATTATTGCACAACTAAAAAAAAAAAAAGCTTTGGAAAAAATACTTAACTACTGGAAATTACCGTATGTAGAAAAAAAATAGATATTTCTGAACATTTTGCTACATTCTTCCTAGAAGAACCTAGTTATCTACAGAAATCTTGGGGTTTACTATTGAAATGTAAAATGTAACATCTACCTCTTGGCTAAATGCAATAGAGATATTCAGGAATTAAGTGAATACCGTGTGTGTGGGGGGAATTTGTTTCCTTTACTGTATGTCATTGAAAAATAAAACAACTGTCACTTTCACTTGTTCTCTGTGTAAGATAGGATTCAGTTGCACACTCAGACATAATTCCCATTCCTTTCATTAAAATTCTACATATTTGAGCTTTTTTTTCCCCTCTCTAACACTGGGTATTCTCCAGTATCTTTTGTATCTTTATCTTCTGTAAGAGGGACTCTGTTAGATTATTTTCAAAAAGATAAAAGATTAGCTTATCCAACAGCATTTTCTGACAAGTACATGGGAAGGATGTTGGAAATTGCATTTATTTTCCTAATTATTCTTTGTGCTTTGCTGGGATAGAAACCAGGTCTCTTTTTATGCCAAGGCTCTTTGTAAGTGCCATCAGAAGGATACAATCATGACCTGGGCCAATGAGACCAAATTACTAACTCTGCTCTTATTGTATTTGGTTTCATTTCTTGGTTCTCCACTAGCATGAAACTGTTGATAATAGGAAAAATTTGGCAATGAACCAAGTGAAGAGCAATACTGTTCCCTGGAATGTTAAAGAAACCGCATGCAGAAGTCCTTCTATTTAGATTAGATTTTGTTCAGAAAAAAACATTCATGTTGTTGCCATGAACTAACAATTTTGGTTTAAAACTACAGGTGATGTTTCTTCCAGTTAAGATATCTAACATGTGACTGAGTAGCCCTTCCCTAAGCAAGCATGACACAGTATGTTTCTTCTCTTATGGTGTTCAGTGTGTGCCTGGAATAAGCTAATTGGGGTATGGCTGGTTAGCACAGACCACAGAGCAGGTGAGGCCAACTTTCCTCCTTGTGTATTGGAATCAGTGGGCTGAGACTTCAACCTACTGTTTGTTCAGCATATAAGTCCATACAGAAAAGGGGCTTAATCGTGCTTCCTCCACAAAAATGCAAAGGAAACACTTCCACTGATTTGAAAGGGACCAGAACCGAATCCATTTTGGTTCCTTTATTCTACAAACATTATACATACAGGCACTCAAACTGCTGAATAAATCATGTGTGTAAGAAAGAACACAAATGGGCCCAGACAACCGATGGAAACAAAAATAATTAATTAAAACAAACAACAATCTGCTAGATGCCAAAGGCAATGTGCCTGACCACTCCCCCACGCAAACAGAAGCTGCTGAGCTTTGGGATAATACAGGCATGGTACCACCTACTTCCCCCCTCCTTCCTTCCTACCTCTGCTTCCTCTTTTAAAGGACACCAGCTTGCAGGTGATTTTTCCTGGACTTGCTCTGTGGGATACTACCTGTGGACAATCTGCCTCATCATCTCCTTTGGCAACTCCCTGAAACTCCTCTCTGACTGGCATTACTCCCTCTGTGCTGTACAGTTCTAGAAGTCTCTGCAGAGCAGAAGTTAAAAGCTCACTGCATGCTGGTAACATCTACTACAGCAGGGTCTTATCTTATGAGAGATGTTCCTCTAGAACAAATCAAATGTAACGCACATCTGCTCTACCATTAGGACCTAAGAAAAGCAAAGAGAGGGAATCACATCTATTCATCTTAAGTAATATTGAGTTTTTCAAGTAAGAAGTTAAACTGTGGATGAAAGACATCAACACAACCATATCTTTCTTAGTGTGCCTTTCACTTCAAAAGAGTGATTTCTGAAGGAAATCTGCAGTTACATTTTGTAACCTAGTGTCCAAATAATTATATGAATAGTTTTGGGGTTTGTGTATTACTGGGGAAACTACTTTCATATCAAAACATATTCCATAGCAAAATGCAGCCAAGGAGGAAGGAGAGAAAGCAAAATAAATATGTGCACAACATATGGACAACACAGAAACTCTTGTGTGCAAGCAACTCTTCTGTAATGCTCAAGAGGTCTGTATGTCCACCAGAAAGAACTGCAGAGAATCATGCTATGGTTATTAAGCCCTCCCCTGTAACACTCCATGTAAACTTTGGCTTCCTGCTCTTAGCTGGAGTGTTATAGTCTCAAACCACAGTCACAAAGACCACTCAAGTAGCAAGGTGATAAAAGGAACGATTCTGTCCAATTTTTCCTTCCTCCTAACTCATTTGTTCTCCAGCCAGCCATGATATTGTTTCCTGTAATGAAATGGCTTTCCTGATGAATGTGGTTCTTGTAATGACTTGCTACATACACTTCTGCCTCCTTCCTAATTCAAGCACTGATACACTGTTGTAGAAGTTGATTGATACTGATTGCTAAGAACACTGAATATACTGGGCCTTCTCATTCGCTTGAAAGACTTTGTTTATAAAGTGTAAACACATTTAAATGAGGAGCATGTACAGGCGTGGCCTCTCAGGTACATCTGGTCACACTGCCCCCCTCCCAACTCTAGGCCAAATTGAAGAATACTGATGATCTGAGGAAAGAAGCAAAGCTCATTTCCTTGCCTATTTTCCGTCACTTGTTGAGATATGTTTATCCCCAATAACGAAAGAAGCAATGCTTGTAATTATTTCCTCCTCCATCATTTGTCACCTTCTGAAAGATGTTTATCCCCAATAACAGCACACAAAAGCAGACATCAACTTCTTTGATACAGTGGGTTTTTAAACCACCCATTGGTAACAATTGGTTCTCTTCTGAGTAATACATCATTATTTATAAATTAAACACTGACCTACATAAGCTTCCTTGGAACTTGTGGTACTCAGTTATTATCAGAGATCAGAGAAGAAACACGTGTCTTCAAGTATTATAGCTTCGTTCTTTTTTTTTTTTTTTTTTTTTGCTGTTATCACTGATGGGGTAGTAGGAGTAGTAGTACAAACTGGACCAGAAAAAAAAAAGTTATGTTCCCTGTTTTAAAAAGAACAGCATGAGATAAGGCAGTCTATCAAAAAGAGCAGTCTTTTTTAATCCCCCAATGAGCTTACATCAGCTACTGTAGCAAACACGGCAGAACCACCACAACAAGCCAAAAGTCACACTTCTCCACGTAACACTGAATGGCTCTCAACCCTTTGCTCTTTCCAAGACCCAGCACAACGCTTAAAAAGAAGAAAAAAACAACAGAACAACAAACCCAAAACCAAACAATCAAACAAACAAACAAAACAGAAAACAGCCCCCCACCCTCCACCCCATGACTGATTAGAATTATGCCCTTCTGTCGGGCACCAAGAGACTTTTCCAGTTTTACTGCCTTCTTTACCCCCAGGCACCTCTGCACACCTAAAGCAGGCTGCCCTGACATTTTCTGGTTTGTACTTTATGAGAAGGTTAACATTTTCCTCTCTCCAGTCTCTGCTTGTTCATTTGAGGCGTTGAGTCACATTAGCCAGAGCAACAGCAAAGGCTTGCACTGCAGAAAATGGATACTGAAAGTCCAAAATGTAAGCATTGCCATCAATCCTTCCAAACTGCATCACCTGGGAAGCAGGGCAGGAGGAGAAGGGAAGAGAAAGAAGGTCAAAAAAAGTGAACCACAGAAAGGAAACCAGAGAAAAGTAAAAGCAAAATGGTTTTGCTCACCTCACCTGCTGAGCTAATATGAATGGGGCTACTCACAGAATGGGGTATGATGCCAAAGAAGAGTAAGAGCACTGTACTGTTGGTCTGTAGGGAGTGTATTTGCTGCAATATTTGACTCTATGGAGTAAATGGAGCTTTAGAACATGCTAGACTGTATACAGCACTGGTGTAAGTAGATTGTCATCAATTATTTCAGCAGGCGTGAGTTACACCAGCATCATGCTTCCTGTAGGGAAATACCATTCTCTCCCTTGGAGAGATCCTATCACTGGCCCATCAGGTAAACAGATTTTGTCTTCAAAGAAACGAGCTGTCAGAGAAAGGGAATAACCAATCTCTTGACTCTAGTACTTCATAGCTGGTAAGCTCTATGTTCTTGGTAATTCTGTTTTCCTTTGCATAAATTCCACCAGAGCAGAATTACACCAAAGATGAATTAGGCAGTGGGAACTGTCTGATATGTAAAGCAAGGCTAGTCAGGCAGTTCATTGTTCTTCTGCACGGAATATCTGAAGTTTAGCCTATTATTACTGCATTTTCATTCACTTCATCAGAAGCTCAGATTGTATTTGCTCTACAGTGAAGATCCAAGGGAACTGGAATGGAAGCTGTCTGTGCAAGGAGAGTAAGGCTTTGTTCCTACACCAACAAAGCTGTGGCCGGGTGATTTTGAACAGCTGCCCGCAGGCACGTATCCACAGCCATTTAACTGAAGAAGAAAGGGGTATATAAATGGCTCTGATCACTGCTACAGACAAACAAAACCAAGAGACTACCAGTGGTCATGCATGTTGGATATTTAAGACATCTAACTCCCAAGCTGAATCAGAGGGAGTTGAGAACCTCGATGTCTTTCAAAAATCCAAAGGGATTTATAGAGATGGGACAGCTGGACAAGGAAATAAACACGTGTCTCCTGCATCTCAGTCCAGTGTCCTGCTGATTAGTATCACTTAATAGACTGGGTATGGTGTAGAAACATCCTACTCAGGCTAAGGTGAGAGAGCCTAAAATTAAGTGGTTTGATTTTCTGAACTATCCACAGACCCCTGTACCCATAGGGTGGTTCAGATGCATCCCAGGATCACTTTGTTCTGGGGAGGGTCAGTGCATCCCTCCTCTAGCATTAAGAATCAGCCTCAGAGGCCTGGTGAGCCACAAGTGGGGATTCTGGCATGGAGGGAGCCTAACTGCTCATCTGTTATCTCTACCTTAGCTATCTGCTGAGTGGCTCACCTTTGTGAGCATGGCAAGAAGGAAGCAGCATTCATTCAGCTAGCTGCCATCCATAACCACCAACAGCAAGTGCAGCCACTGCTGGGGACATCTGTTGTGCTGATCGCAAAACCCACCTACCTTCAGCAGCAAGAGCCAGTGAGACTAAAGGAGGCTCTTATTCCCACGTCTGACTGTAGTTAAGACCAAACATATTTTGTACATCTACCTTACAACTTCACCCTCCATCCTGGATCTAGACCTTTGATGGCTGCTTTTTACTGACCACATAGCAAAGTTGGTTGTTTGTTTTTTTTTTTCACAGAGCAGCTAACAAGAGCAGGAGGCACTCGGCTGCATGAGAGGCAAAGCTTATTTCTGGCATAGCTTTCCCACACCCTGGCTCCCACCCTGACCCATGTGTGCCACCCTCTCCTACCTGTCGTCCTTCCAGCTCAATCTGGAAGTTTTTTGCTGATTCCTGGGTCACCCGCCCTCCAAAGTCCAGCTGGTAGACTTGTGTTGCCTCATTCCACAGTGGCTGCTTGTTAGCCATCACGTACACAAAGCCCTGGCTCCCCAGTCTCCCATCCTCCTTCTCGCTGGCCTTCCGGCACTTGAATTCATCCAGTTCACTGGCTGTCCTTAAACTCCTTTTGGTTTTCCAACCCTTTTTGCTGCCCTGGCTCTGGTTCATCAGTTCATCTCCACTGATAAAAAGCTCTGGCTCGCTCTCTGAACTGTCCTGAAACTCATTTGTCTTGTTTAGCTTCTTGGACTTCAGCTGGTCTTTCTGGCTCTTGACCTTCTTCTTCTCCCTTCCCAGCCGAGGACTGGATATTAGTGAATTGAAGTCAGTCAGCGTCCTTGCCTCCTTTTTGACCTTGCCCTCAGTGATAGCCTGCACGTTTCCTTCCTCGGCTCGACTGTCCAGGCGCTTCCGGCTCTTCTTGCCGAATTTGTCTGTCCTTTGAGGAACAGGGCTTTCTGTTAAGGAGAGCACCTCCTGGAATGTGTCTGCCGTTTCCACCATTACCTCTGTGCCCACATGGCCCTGTAGCTCTGCTGGTGGGGGAGACATCACTGGCTTCTCTACCACGAGGAGTGGCTTGGGGGGCAAGGTGCCCTGGGGGTTCTGTATGGGTGGGCAGGCGCTGTAGGAGCTCCATGGGTGCAAGGCGATCGGTGGCAGTGGTAAACTAGAGCAGGTGCTACTTCCTGGGTACATGGGTGGCAAAGGGCAATAGGAGAGGTTGGATGGATAACCTGGCTGAAGCATAACTGTGGGCTCCTGCTGTGCAAACTGTGTTGGGGCCAGAGCTTCTTTGGGGGAGCAGGGGGGCTGCATTCCCTGAAGGGGAGGGGCACTGTAGCTTCCTGGGTAAGGTACTCCAACCCCATAACTTGTCTGGAAAGTGGCAGTGGGACTGGTTGGAGACTTGGGGGAAACAAATGGCACTCGAGCCATATCCAGATGTTGAGCTTGACCAATGATGAGAGGAGTAGGTTTTAGAGGGTTGGGCATGGAGCTCTGAGATGTCCTTTCCTGCGGAACCCATATCTCTTCACTCCCTAGAGGGTCCCACTGGTACGGCGGTGGCCGTTTTACACCGAGGGCAGCCTCCGTCAAGGACACGGGTACATGCCGTACTGATTTCTCTACTGGGCAGTGCTGAGAAAGGGCCTCATCCTCTGTGAAGGCAGAGTTGATGTAATCCGCTCGCTCACGGGAATTGTCAGGTGGGCTCAGCAAGCTGTAGGAGGATTGGGAGGCCAGAGGTGAAGTACTGACAGAGTGAGCAATGACAGAGTTGTGCTGGGAGCCGCTCCCCGTACTCAGATCAGGTCTCATGCCACCTATGCTTGAAGTGCTGCTACTAACGTTGGCGCTAGTAATGTTGCCCACGCCACCAACACTCGCATTGCTGCTGCTGCTGCTGCCACTGCTGCTGCACTGGCTGCAGGTGTACAAGGCAGTGGGTACTCTCTGCTGGTACTGCGCTGTCACAACGCTGCTCTTGGCTTTTGGGGGAAGTTGCAAAGTGGCTCTCTGACCATCCACCAGCTGAGCCATTTTCAGGGCTGCCTCTCTGCTGTTCCTCCGAAGAGTTGCATGGATGATACTGCTGTCCAGCCTCTGTGCAATGCTCCTTCCCTGGGACAGCTGGCTGGCAATGTCAGGGTAGGGTGGTGGGTCCCCAGTTGGGATGGAGTAACGGGGGACCGTGAGCCGGTTCAGGGTGGCACTGGCACAGGGCTGCTGCATCTTCTTCTCGGCGGCAGTGATACGCAAGGTGGCAGAGCTGCCTGGCCCCGGTAGGGTATAGGTGCTCTGGGCACAGAGCATCCTGGTGCGAGGCCGGCACACCTCCTCCACATTCCCACTGCTGTCAAACGTTGTTATCCGCTCATACCCCAGGGGCGTCTGGTAGTGCCCTGCTGGGTAGAGGGAGAACTCCCCCTTCTTCAAGCAGAGGTCGAGGGGTGGCTGTGGGGGGCCGGGAGGGGGTGGCAGAGTGGCAGTCGGCGCAGAGGGCACAGTGCCAGGGTAGGGCGGGGGTGGGTTCATCTTGTTCAGCTGAAGCTCCTGAGTGGCCCCGAAGATTATGGCGTCCCCTTCCACCAGCTGCGGCCCTGGCCGCAGGGCCTTGGCCTTGGGCGGGGGCTCGTGTTCACGCTCACTGTGGTCCCGCAGGTCGGCCAGGACAATAGCCGGGGGTGCAGGAGGCGGTGGGGCAAGGGTGGGGGGTGCAGGGACTGTGCGGCCCAGCTCTCCCCCAGGCAGTGCCCCGGGGCTGGGAAAGCGGCCTGGTGGCCCTGGGAAGGGCCCAGGCCCCTCGCCCCCCGCTTCCGCCGGTGGGTTGGCCAGCACATCCAGCTGCACGTTCTGGTTGGCCAGCAGCGACTGGACCAGGCCAATGCTCTGCGTGGGTGACATGGCCTGGGCCGAGCTGTGGATGGGGGCGATGGGGATGTTGACGGTGCACGGCGGGCTGCTGGCAGGGGCACCGGGGGCGCCGGGCACTGCAACGAACAACATGGTGTGTCACCCATTGCCCTGGCTTCCTCTGCCCCGGCCTTCCCTCCCTCGCACATGATGGCAGTGGCGAGGCCTATGCCATGGGGCCACCCTAGCCCTGGGGCCTGGAGGGGTGAGGGGCCGTGAGCCTGTGCTGGCTGCAGTGCTTCAGCAAACAGCTGGGAAACGGGCAGTAAAACATGGACTTTTAATGAAGAGGTGTTTCACATATTTGGGGTTTTTGTTCAGTGCATGTGGAAGATGTGTGGGTCACTAAAAAACGTTTAATAGGAAAATTTCATGGCAGCATTGACATAAAATTCATGAAGCAGGAAAAGTTGTTGCTTAAAGCTAGTTAGAAGAAATGTCTTTTGTACTTTGCCTTTGATTTTTTAATCTACCTGTTACCACTGTGTACTTGCTTAAGTGCTCTCTTGCATTTGGATGGAGTGCTATCAGCTCCCAAAATCAATGGATCAGACCTTGGTTTGAACAAGTAAGCCAGCCTGTCTTCACTGATTCTCATTTTAATAGCCTGTGGTCAACTTTAAAGTAACTTCTTGGGAGCAACACTTCAGAGGTAAAGTCTACACTATGATTGCCATGGACTTTCACAGAGCAAGGAGTTTACCTAATGGGTCTGAATTATCATTCACTTGTCAGCCAATTTTAACTACTCAAACTCAAAAATCAACAAAAGTTTTGCTGAATTAAGACTCACTAGTTTTTAGGGAAGTATTTTGATAATAAATATACCAACAACAGAAAGGAAAATCCACTTACAGACCCGTGGTTGCTGCCACCTCTTCTTTGCCCCTAATACTACGACCACTAACATGGACTCCTGACATCTTCTAGGGCTCCTGCTTCCTGATAGTGAGGCACAAAGTCCCTGATGGCCCAGACTGACTCCCTCTAGAGCAAGTCACATGTCACTGTGTCATGCTGAACCAAGCTTCAGGAGCAAGATTAAATGAAGCTCCTCAAGCTTGCCCTGATCTGACAGCAGTTATAAGTTTTGACTTGGATGTTTGCTGACATCAAAAAAAAAAAAAGAAGTCAAGGAAATAAAAAGAAAGTTGAAGAACTGCACTGTATAGTATCTAGTATAACGTCCCCAGACTCAATGAGTTTAGGAAAAGTGGAGAATACAGACAACAGTTGGGAAAAAGGGAAGTATTATTATGTCTTAAGTACAGTGGGTTAAAAAGCAACCAGTAATACAAAAAGAAGGAATATGAGACTAGAGAGAAATATTATGGAATGAAATACAGACAAAATTTAAAAGGAAAAGATGTGAGAAAATAGATGGCAAGCCAAGAAGATTCAAGAAGTGGGTACTGTAGTCAGGGCAACTTCAGCCACCAACGTTTGGACAGGCTGCAATCAGAAATGTGAAAAGAAGCACATTTCACACATGTGGTCATGGTGGTAAGGGAAAGTGAGGCAAGAAGCAATTCTGACTATTTTAAGCAGCATCAGCATGGAGCTAGATTAATTGCTTGCAATCCCTTTTTCAAAAAAGTGTTGAGAGTGATTCCAGCAGGAACTACCACTGAAAAGTTGGGAGTGAGGCAGGGAAATGAGGGCAGTGAAATCAAGCAGAGGTGCAGAAGCCAAGAAGGAACAAAATATAATGAGGGTAAACAGTAAATACTATATTAAAACCCCCAAGAATCTTGCAGATTCTTTATTAGTCTTCCTGTATTAAAAACATAGAAATTGGTGAGTTGCATCAGCAGGTTTTATGGAGGAAAAGAGACTAGAGACTAATACCCAGGATCCTAGAGTCATAGCCAGGATCATTTAAGTGTGCCAAATTCTGTGGAGACCTCTGATTTGCAAGACCAGATCAGACAAGAGATCCATTAGTTAGGACTTCTCCAGCTGCTGCCCAGTTACTAAATAATGTGTAATTAATTCTAGTCAACTACCTATATTTAATAGCATCAAGGTTTTATCATCATCAGTCACAAACTTGGTAGGTGTACAGACAGGTCTGTGTCTGTGCTGGTAAATGTTTGTGGTAATTGTGTTCGTTCTTTCAGAAGAAGACCAACAACTTAACTGACCCTTAAACAGAGTGGTTCTGTGGTTGGCTGGCCATGCTTTCCTCCTGATGACTGCAGGTTAGCAATGTATCTGCCAGAGCTTGAGGTTTAATTGTTAGCTTGGCTTGAGCAACCCTGTCATGGGTATTAAGTGCCTTAGCAAACAAAATTTCATTTGTTGTGGTGCTGCTCAATATCCCAAAGTGTTTAAATCCAATGTTTTTTTATTAATTTCTCCAATAGCTTTTAATTTATTTGTTTGCATAATTTGCAAGTTAAATCAATTCACTGTCCATTTGCCTGGCCAAATCTTTAATGACTGCATAAAAAAACCCTGTCCTAGGAGTACCTCACTATGAACATTCCACTGGTCAAGAACAGCTTTCTACTATGTTTGTTTCTTTCAATCATGCAATCATTTCTGACACTGCAATATTTTTCCCATTAATATATGATTTTTTTTCCTCTATATGCAGGCTGTAAGAAAGGGTATCCCCTAAATGCTTTTGAAGATTTGTCTCCATTTGCTAAGTCAGAAATGAATTTTCAAAAGAAACTAGAAGGAAGAAAGTGGACAAGAGGAGGAAGGCTGTTATGGAGGACAGAGTAGTATGATTTTTTTTACTATCCTTCTCAAATAGCTGTAACAAAACTCTCTAACAATTTTCCCTATATTTATGTGGTGTTCACCTACCTAAAATTCTGAGCACCATTTCAGCTCTTTTAATAATATAAAAGGAATTGATATTGCACATCTAATCCCATTTTCAGGAAGCGATACAAAAACTTTATATTAACTTTTTATTTCTATTTAATTTTTGTATTACTTTCTGTCAGCTTGGACAATGTTTCAGAACAGAAAATATTGAGTGCTTCCCATGCATAATATATATATATAATCATTAATGTCTCTATTATTTTCTTCAGATCCTACAGGTGAATATCATGTAGATATAAATTAGGCAAGCAAAGCCTCAAATCATTAAAGAATCGGCTTCATTTTAAGCACAGAACTATTTCTTCAGAAGTCCAGAGGACTACTCTGATGCTTGGTAAGACACAAGCTTTTAGTGCTTTCAACGTTCAAAACCTTGGTCTAAAATAGGGGGAAGCATTTCCATTTATTTCACAGAATCACAGAATGTTAAGGGTTGGAAGGGACTTTGAGAGATCATCTACTCCAACCCCTCTGCCAGAGCAGGACCACCTAGAGCAGGTCACACAGGAACGCGCCCAGGCAGGTTTTAAATGCCTCCAGAGAGGGAGAGTCCACAACCCCTCTGGGCAGCCTGTTCCAGTGTCTGTCACCCTCACAGAGAGAAATTTTTCCTTAAATTTCTTTGGAATCTCCTACGCTCCAGGTTGCTCCCACTGCCCCTTGTCCTGTCATTGGACATCACTGAGAAGAGCCTGGCTCCATCCTCCTGACACTCGCCCTTTACATATTTATAAACATTAATGAGGTCACCCCTCAGTCTCCTCTTCTCCAAGCTAAAGAGACCCAGCTCCCTCAGCCTTTCCTCTTAAGGGAGATGCTCCACTCCCTTAATCATCTTTGTGGCTCTGAACTGGATTCTTCAAGCAGTTCCCTGTCCTTCCTGAACTGAGGGGCCCAGAACTGGACACAATATTTTTGATGCGGCCTCACCAGGGCAGAGTAGATGGGGAGGAGAACCTCTCTTGACCTACTAACCACACCCTTTCTAATACACCCCAGGATGCCATTGGCCTTCTTGGCCACCAGGGCACATTGCTGGCTCATGGTCATCCTGCTGTACACCAGCATCCCCAGGTCCCTTTCCCCTGTGCTGCACTCTAATAGGTCAGTCACCAACCTGTGCTGGTACATGGGGTTATTCTTCCTCAGATGCAAGACTCTACAGTTGCCCTTGTTATACTTCATTAGATTTCTCCCTGCCCAACTCTCCAGCCTTTGAATGGCAGCACTGAAGACTGGAGTGACATTTGCTTTCTTCCAGTCCTCAGGCACCTCTCCTGTTCTCCACAACTTACTAAAGATGATGGAGAGTGGTCTAGCAATGACTTACACCACGTCCCTCAGCACCCGCAGGTGCATCCCGTCAGGGCCCATGGATTTATGTACATTCAGATTACTCAACTGATCCTTACCCCAGTCCTCATCAACTAAGCAAAACTCATCTTTTATCCTGACTTTCTCTGGGGCCTCAGGGGTTTGGGGCTCCTGAGGACAGTCACCAGTAATATAGACAGAGGTAAAGAAGGCATTCAGTAACTCTGCCTTCTTTGTATCCTCTGTCACCAGGGCACCTGTCTCATTCATCAGTGGGCCTACACTGCCTCTAGTGTTAGTTTTATCTGTAATGTATTTGAAGAAGCCTTTTTTGTTGTTCTTGACCTCCCTCACCACGTTTAACTCCAAGGAGGCTTTAGATTTCCTAGTTGCCTCCCAGATCCTCTGACAACAGTCGTATATTCGCCCCAAGTGGCTATCCCCTCCTTCCAGTATCTATATACTCTCCTCTTCCACTTGAGTTTCCCTGTCAGTTCCTTACTTAACCATGCAGGTCTCCTGGCCCCCTTTCTTGATTTCCTACCCACTGGGATGATCTGATCCTGAGCTTTCAAAACGTGGTCCTTAAAAACAGTCGAACTGTCTTGGGCCCCTTTACCTTCTAGTACCCCATCCCATGGGATTCCCCCTAGGAGTTTCTTGAAAAGGTCAAAGTTGTCCCTGCTGAAGTCCAGGGTTGTGATCCTGCTTGGTATCTTGTTCCTACACCACAATATTCTGAACTCCATCTCATGGTCGCTGCAGCCAAGGCAGTCCCCAACCTTCACCACTTCAACCAGACCCTGCTTGTTAGCTAGTATAAGATCCAGTACTGTTCCTCTCCTAGTTGGCTCATCCACCATTTGCATCAAGAAGTTACCATCAACGCACTGGAGGAACCTCTTGGATTGACTCTAACACAAGCCTTTAATTGTTTTGCAGTGCTCACACTCCCTCCTCCTTAAAGAGTACCGGCATGATGGCCACCCCTGTACTTCCAAAAACCTATGACCTGGCAACAGGAATGTGAGCATTCTGATGATGTATTAATATATCTTGTCTATTATTTGTTAGTTTTATTGGCATGATGATTTTTTAAATTTTTGATTGGAGCAGGTCCTGAGTACTTCCAGTCCTTTTATCTGCCACGTTCCATCGCTTGCACACAAGCCTTCCCTGCACTGCTTGAATGTTCTGCTACCTTACATCTCAGGGAGATGAGAAATTCTTCCTGATCCCCCTTGTTTATAGACTAGTTCACTATTTTAGACCCTCTGTAAGACCTGGTATTGATAAAAATCCAAACAGGCACTTATCACTTCTCAAATGGTGGCTGAGTTTTATGGGAATCTGCCCTCCAACCCAAGCTCCTATCAGCAGGCCATGCTTGCTGCCATTAGATCACAGGAACGACCTTTTTTGGGCTTCCAACACATTACAATTCTGTCAAAGATGTAGAAGGCAAGGCTTGGCTCTACAGAGAATTGTTAATGAACTGAATAGAAGATTATTCATTTTCTGATGAACTTGAAATGTAGCAACTCTATATAGATTCTATTTTCATATATTTTGGAAAACAATGTCCATAATATATATTAGACTTATTCTAATTCAATTCTATAGGATGCTATCAGACCAAGGGACTTTGATTTGTGTGTTTACCAGAGGGGCTAGTGACAAAAATGATCTGTCCTCCATCTAGCTTGACCCACAATGTGGCAGACCTCCAGCTCCTCCTTACCTGGCAAATCATCTTCATCTTCACTGAAAACATTTGGATTAAAGACAGGTAGGTTAATGTAATCCATTGAAATCTTCCGCACTTCTGGGAGATATATTGTCATCTGCCTGGGCTGAAGGTGCAGCAAACTGGTTTTATATATTACTGGAGAAAGAGTATGATACAAAATAAATAAATAAAAATCTGTTACACAGAGGGCATCTAAAACTAAGAAAGAATCCATTCAAAGCCGAGAAAAGGGCTATGACTATTTAATGTATTAATGAGAAGTGCATGTATGGGCCATTCTTAGCCAAATCACTATGTAACACATTGCATAAACAGGATAAGAGAGATTGGTACTTTCAGCTATTTCTCTTTAGATAGAAGCAGAATCTCTGTAGTTAAATATTCTGTAGAAATAACTAATTACTTCATCTTGTATTCACATCTATTTTTAGGGAAGGAAAATAGTCTTTCCATTCTACTCTTCACCACAGGATGTTAATGATTTACACAAACTTAGGGAAAAACTGGAAAACTTTCAGGAAGGAAAACTGTTGAGGGTTACTACATACAAAGAAACCCCTCCTGGCTCAGGAAGTCCCTGAGACCCAAACCATTGGAGTCTGGGAGAACATCTGAAGGAAGTATTACTATACACTTATATCCCTCACTACCTATCTGTCACTGACAATTAGAATTGGTCTGATCCAGTAGGGTCATTCTTAAACTATCTTTTGACAATCTTTGCAAATGAAGATGTCAGAAAATTAACATTTCAGTTTAGAGCTCAGTTCTGCTTAGTGGTACCCTGTTCTTTACTTTGCCTTCTTCCTTTCAACAGGACTACCTACAGAGTTGGCCTATTCAGAAAAAGGTCAAAACTGTACAACTACTACTTCTAATGAAGACTACCAATTTACTGATGCTCTGGCAAGAGAACAACATGATAAGACTATGCACTGACTTGAGGAATCTTGAGCATATGCTGTAAGAGCTTTTTTAATATTATTTTGGTATAATTAGTAGCTAAATGACTATAAAAATCTGACTTTAAAAAATATTTCTATTACAGTAACTTAAACCCTATGATTTTTGTAGTCTTCTTGCAAAAGTTTTCTTTGTTTTGGTTTTATTCAAATTAACTGTAAAAAGAAAGGTCTGGGCTTGACTGTTAATTAATCTTTTTTATTACAACTGAGACTTTTAACATTTTGTTGATCATCTCATTTATAGATTTTAATCTTTTAGTTACAGTGAATTTTGTAAAATCTAATTCCACAGAAAATAGGTTCTTTATTAAAGAAGCCTTTTGATCACTTAAAAACAATCACATGGCATAAGTTTGTTGTTTCTTAGGAGTTTGACATGCAAAAAAAAAAAAAAAAATCAATAGTGTTTACTTTTACCTGCACCAAGGTTAGTTGGTAGGAAAGCAGCCAAACCCACAATTTTAAATTTGGTTCCCCAGATATTAGATGTGACCTGAGCAAGGTAGTTGTGCTGCAAAGCAAAAACAAGATCATTTTCACCTAATAAAATCTGTATCAAGCTCTAATGCAGAGCCATCAAGCTAATGCAAGTGATAATACAATTTCAGCTTCCCTTTGTTTTTATTTTATAGAAACAGCCTAATGTGCCTATGTAGCAACTGTTATAGCCAGTATCATTTTGATATCTGAACACCATCAGAAAGTGATGTACACAACAGCCACAAGAGCCTGCTTAAAGCTGTTGAAGACCTGAACAAAACAATGACTGCTTAGTGAGAATTTAGACACTTGCTTCTCCAGAACAACAGGAGCATGGCTGTTCTGTATTTTGGAAAGTAATACACCCTGCCCTTTGGCTCTATGCTTACCAATCACTTTATAGAGCAATAAATGAGAGAAATTAATTACTCATAACAACAAACATATTTTTCCTGGACCTTCCAAAGAAGTTTTCCAAACCACTGCTTCCACAGTGATCAAATTATGGGTCTGGAAGGCCAAGAGATTTTGTCAAAGGCCAAGTGCTACACTGCCAGTACCAGGTGCAGTATCTAGGCCTGGTCTCCTGTCCCATTCAAAGGACTTTTGGTCCAGTCTCCAACTGCTACGTAAGTGATCTGGTGTGTTTCAATATAAAGGAAAAAGTGGAATGAAAGAGCAAAAAAACCCTGAAATAATACAAAGCAAAATAAAAAGATCTCAGGCTGGTAGTATTTAATATGTAACCCAAACAGTTCTACAGCCTGCTAAGTTTCATTTACCCACAGGACATGAACACCACAACCAGCACAAAGTGTTATTTCCTTGCCTTCCTTCCAATTATGGCTCTTGCCTGTTAATTATGAAATAGAGAACATGTGGCCCTCTGGCATTTCCTTATCTCTGCAATCCCTAGCAAAGCAGAGAACTACAGTGGCATTAAGACAGCTTTGAGAAACTGATGAAGCATTTTCACATACACTTTTAAGCAGCCAACAACATCACCTAGAATAAAAACTCTCACGTGGATTCACATTGAGAGAAGTCAGTGATGCCAGAATTTATCACACAACACCTGATACTCCACTGACACTTTGGTAACATTGTACTGGAAGATGCAATTCTCTAGTTGTTCCGTCTAGTTACTGTAATTAGATGAAAAATTTTTGTTGATGATTATTGGATCTATATCACAACGTGCTGCCTCAGGAAGGAGATGCATTTGGACTCAGGTCTGGTAACAATGTTCATAATACCTGAGTAATATCTTCTAAAGGAAACTCTCTTCGGGTTAGGCTTGGTGAACCAATAGAAGGTTTCCTTATCGGTAACCTTGGCGATCTTGATATCTCCTGTGCAGCTCGTGACATCTTTGGAGATTTACGAGCTTCTATATTGATTCTGCAAATAAACCAATAATTATGAGTCAACAATGGGCATACACAAATGCTCAAAATATCTTTTAATTTAATGATGTAATAAAGAAAACTAGTATGGTATCCTCTAAGAGACTAATGAAGACTGTAGAGTCTACAGGGTGGAGAGTTATGGGTCAAATTTAAAGATGTGTAAGGCCTGACACACTTGCAGTAACTCTGACCAGAAGCCTTCTGATTCACTTAACAAGGCTTACAGCAGTTCTGCCAGATGCAATATACTCTCCCCTAATCCATAAGAAGGTGCAGGGTTGAGTTACTCCAGCTAGGCAGAGTTTGAGCAAAGCCTCAAGAAATGGAAACATGACACCTCAGTTGGCAGATCTCCACATACGGCAAACAAAGGCTCCACAAACTTTGTCACTGCTCTTCCTCTAAGTCAAAAGTTATTCCTGTGTTTCACTGCACAAACAGCATCCTACATAAGACATCAAGCATCTAAAAAAGCTCGCTGGTAGAAAAACTAATGAACAAATTACATTTCAAAAGTATGATCTTAGAAAAGCAAGGACAAAGGATAGTTGTTTTTCCTGCACCATTTCAGTTTTAGGCTGGGGAACTGATGGCTCTTTTGTCAAGTACTATTAAACTAAAACTTTGGTATTTCACACATTATGTTCACATATAAAGGGATGAATTTGCTTTGCCTCATACTAGAACAAGGTCACAATGCAAGGTCTTTGGAAAAGTGTCAGCTGCAGCTAGTAGGCATCAGGGCTTCCAACCCATTAACAAGAAGCTGTCAGAGGTGTCAGTGCCTATGAGAAGCATCACAGACATCAGTGAGGCTTTGTGCAGGTGGAGGCTTCTGTCTGTGTACATAATGAATACAATGAAGAGCTGGCAGGAAAGCAACCAGATGAATAATAAGATTATTTTGCATATTGTCACACAAGACTCATCAACCCAGGGTTTAGGAAGATCTGTTTGTTGAGGTTCCCTTGCAAGGTCGCCACAGCAGCACAGCCACCTATGCATGGACTTACGAATCTGAAAATACCTCTGAGGAAATAAAGGCTCTAAGTAGACAGGGACACTAAGTACAGAGGACGTAAAAACACAGATTGTCTGAAGGACAAAATATATCCTATGGTAGCAGTTCACACATGGCTGAGGCAGCGGTGGGAGAGTTTATAAAATCTTTCATCGAGACTGCTTGGGTAGAAGTGGTGCCCTTTTGTTTCCCATTATCTTCTGCCCCAGAAACTTTCCCAAAGTCCACCTCAACACCAATCTCTGAGATCACTCCAGAACTGCACACCATAGAGGACCCCACTCCTCCAGAAGACTCCTATCTGCCCAAAGGAGTTTGGGTTTAATTTTATGAGGTGAAGAAAAATAAAAATAGAATAAAGAAAAATAAGAAAATTAAAAGAAAAAGAGAAGAGAGAAGAAAAAAAGAGGAAAAAGAGAAAATCGAAAAAAAGATAAAAGAAACAAGAGAGAAGAGACAAGAGAAAAGGGAGAAAAGAAAACCTGGCGAAAAAGAAGAAGAAATACCCAAGAAATTATTACCTGGGGAGTTTGGGTGATTTGCTAGCTCGACTGATTTTAGGAGATTTCTTTGCTGCCCAGTCATCACTCAGTTCAATATCGCTGGAGTCCGAGCAGTTGCAGCTGTCAATCACAGTGGAAATCAAGCTGTTTCCATAGATTTCATCTATCAAGACAGGCCCCAGAAAATGTAAGTGCTGCTTCAGAAAACTGATATCAATTAGAACTATCAGTCATCAGAAGCATAAACCTGATCCACAGGCAGCAGTTGAGATAAAACTATGCAGAGAAAATTAACTGTTCTTCATCCTTTTTTAGTGTAAACTCCAAATTTCCAATGGTTCAATCTCAAGTGAACATGATTCAGAGAGGTGAAGAGCATTCAATCAATTTCAAAATTGAGACCAAAGAATACTTTCTGCTAATTAGCAATTTATTCCCCACTGTTCAAAATACACAAAGTTCCCTTTTTTAATACAGAAGACAGTATGGTACAATTTCAGAGGCTTGAGCCTAGCTCACACTAAAGATTTTTTTCACATCAGAAAAAAATGTTATATGCCACCTTCCATGTTACATATAAAGCTTTTCTTTAACTCTTGAGGATTTAACATCTAAAGTATTTCTAAATAATATTTTTATACAGAGCAACAATTCAACTCTACCTGCTTTTCCATCCGTTTTAGGATCCATGATGACAAACTCTGGCCGCAACTTGCTGATACGACGTCCTTTCAAGATAGGCACCAGTCCCCCAAGGTATTCCAAGTACAGAGTATAACATGGGCCACCGACTTCTGGGTCATCTTCTGTCCGTTTCATCGTGCAGTGAAGTCGTTCATTACCAGCTGTTGGGTAGCTGACAAAATCCCTCATATTGTTTGGGTCTGGGATAGGAGGCTTAATTAAATGAAGGAAGCAAAGATAAATTTTCCTATAGGTTATTGGGTTTTGTTTTGTTTTGTTTTTTTTTCTGTGGTGACTTATTCCCAACACAACCATCTGAATTTGAACCCAGCTCTAATTTGGCAGGTCAAGATCAGCACATGTTACTGCATGAGTTATGCAGGACCCGTGTGCATGACAGAGTGACTGTGTATGGGTTAGGTCAAAAGCAGCTGTATACAGAAAACTAAAACTAGTTATATCAAAAAAGAAGGTTGGACCTGTGGTTAGAGCACTGAATTAGACAAAAGACCTGTCTTCAAGTCCTGGCTTTATCACAAACTTCTATTTTAACTTGGGTAATGTGGTCAAGTCTAAGTGTCAGAGTATCTTGTCTTCTGCTGGCCCTTCAAGTGAACTTAGCCTCTCAGGTTCCCATTCACTGGTACCTGCTATGCCACTAGGCTACAATGCTGTCGGCTCTGGAAGAAGCCTGTATTTCTTAAATCACATGAAAGAACATGAGCCATCTTTGCTGAGGGCCTATTTGCATGCAACGTGGAGAAATACAAGCACAAAGCTCAGGGCAGGTTACTTTGCCCTGCTGGCTAGCACACTGCATCAATACATGAAAAACTCAGTCCTAAAGCAGCTGGACTGCTTTTGTCTAGGACAATATAGCCTGTATGACACAAACACTACTAATGTATGTAAGTCAATGCAGTCTCTTTCAAAATGAAAGTACAGGGGGAAAAAAAAAAAGTAGGGGAAAAAAAATAGGAGCCTCCTAAACCTATCTAGATGGATATGGGTTGAGGAGTGATTTATAACGTAGTCCTCAAGCTGGAGGGTGAAACGGAACGTATGCAGGGAAGACGGTGCCTCGGCAGGCGCTGGAGGCATGGCTGACAAGGTAGGTGGGAGTACATGTTTGGGGAAGGGTAAGTAAAGTATAAAGCAATGCCTAGGAAGCTCCAGAAACACCCATGCAAACAGCAGGGGCACATGGCTTCTGGGAACCCTTCTTCAGCCTCTTAGCTCTGCAGCCCTGGTACTGCTCCTCCCCCCAGCACACCCTCTAGGAGGTGATGGAAGGGTTGTTGGCAATGGCGTGCCACTGTACCACCCCTACTCCTCTGATCTCCATCATGGCTCCCAGCCTTGCTACAGCCAACTGCTGCCTTCATCCTATCCCACAGAATCACAGAATCATTCAGGTTGGAAAGACCCTTGGGATCATCAAGTCCAACCATCAGCCCTACTCTACAAAGTTCTCCCCTACACCATATCCCAAAATCACATCCCATCCTTTCCTTTGCCTTCCCTAACAGCCAACAGTCACTGATGAGGAGACATAGGCACAATAGAAAGAACTGAGAACCACTGGTCTGTTAAATGCTCTGCATCTTTGGAGATGGAGGAGTTACGGTTACAGCAAGGCATTTATTCTTCGGGAAATTAAATATTTCACAGTCGCACAAATTGCCCTGATTAGCAGTAACCAAATGGAACTGTGCTGAATCATTATTTAATAGACATAATTTGATCTCATTTAAGCTGGGCCAACACCACTGATTTCAAATTAGTTATTCTATCTCTGCATTGTTTTAACAAGGACCTGAAACTGGATCAAGAGAATGCTGCAACACGTACACAAAACGTACGTAACACAAAAATCTATGTTTGAATGAAAGGCATTTACCAGCTAATGCTCTGAATTAGGCTGTGATAAAGAGTCTGGAAATCCTGACATGTGACTGAGGGCAAAACCATGAAAGAAAGGGTTGAGAAGATGGTTCTGCTAGTGGTACAGAAAAAGGCATAATACCTGGCTCAGTTTTTCATAGGACCATTGGATGACTAAGGTTAGCAGAACTCACTGTCATGAGAAATATTTGGGCAGCCACGGGTCCTAAGTATAACTTTCCTGGCAATACAAGGATTCATATTAACAAGTAGGGAGGCAACAGTTTTTCCACCATGAGTCTCTCCAATTACCATGACACAGTATTATCATCAGCATGAGCTTCTTCGGAACTCTTTGTGAGTCACCAGAATATTTTATCCTTGGGAACGTCCTTGGAAAGGCCATCCCCATGGAATCATGCAGATCAGTGTGTGTGAGCCTTCTTTTCAGATTTTAATATGCACCAAACGAATCCATGGTCTCTTGAAGATGACAGGAATGATTCTTAATCAAGCTTTTAAAATTAGAATTATGATAATTATAATATCTTATAATTTAGCCATTGTCACTTAGGAGCACCACGGGGTGGTGTGGGGTAGGAAATCAAGCAACCCTTTCTCCTTCCTCACACACACATGCTTCTTTCTTTTTACCTTGATTGTTGGTATAAAGGCAGTGGTGAGGTACGAGCAGAGCCGAGGGGGCAGGGTCAGTTTGCTGATATCCTTGTCATCCCGCAGACAGCTAGCGATGGTCTGCTGGCACAGCAGCTGCAGACTGGAGACCCTGTGCTCGACTCTGACAACATATAATGCAGGTCCTGATGCCATCAGCAGGCGCGAATCCCTGTGACCCCAACAGATTGAGATGATGGGACGCTGGATGGAGAGGAAAAGGATACAAAGTTAAAAGAGCCCATACTGCCCCCAGGACAGTTGCACAGCAAGTGATCACATGAATTCAGCATCAATCATTTTACCCCAAGTCTTCCAGAAACTTAGAAGTGCATGCTACTGCCCACAAAAAAACGGAGAAGAATGTGAACATCTGAAATTATCAGTAACAGTGGTTGATGTTTATACAGTGCTTTTTACTTACCAGACTTAAAGCTCTTCACACAAGGAACTGTCTATCAAATTGATTACCTAGATAGGATAAGTGACTTTAAAGTCACAGTGTTAAAAACCAGGATCTTTTGATGACCTATCCAGATGATTTTTTCAGTCAACTTATTAATCCTTATCCATTGGTAACAGCTCATGTTTTACAACTAAAAAGTTAAATTATATGCCCAGACACACTTAGTAAACTAGTGGACAACACCCAGTCACCTTTCTTGTCTTGCACTTGAGTCTTCTGTTTCAGTGTCTTTTTTGAACTAGCTCCAGAGGAAGTGAACTGTTACAGAGCACCAGGCACAAAACAGAGAATGGCCTTTTGTCTTCTGGTTGTCTATACTCAGAAATGCCTCAGTTCATGACAGTAAACCCAGAAAGAGTCATTGGTGACTGGTACTAAATAGCAGAATGTGGAGCAGAATAACAACAAACAACTCAAACACTCCTTTGGACATGGGTCCCTGCTGCATGAACACTGGGGGTTCACATGAGAATACAGAGTTGTGCTTGCAAGGAGCTCTCTAAACTCCTTCCTAAACCCCGTCTTTTTCATATAAAGCACTGGTCTGTTGTGACTTCTTACAGCCCTATCACTATTACTTTTGCACTTCTTGAGTGTTAGCTGCATCCACCTGTTGTCTCTTGCTTTGTGTTACAAAGCATCTGTATTTTCAGATTCCATACTGTATGGAATTTCAACCCCACAGCTGCTATCTCTATACAAATAAACACAGAGTAAAGAAGAAACTCTCAATCCATGAAGAATTCTGTACAGCAGGCTGTAATCAGTGAACCTACACCAGAGGTATGTCCACAGTCATAAAGGCCTACTGCCTGTATCACAACTACATCCCAAGGAAGAAAAGAAGGGTTATAGTTATAGGTGATTCCCTTCTGAGAGGAACAGAGGGTCCAATATGCCAGGTAGACCCTCCTCATAGGCAAGTCTGCCATCTCCCTGGAGCCCAGGTTAAGGACGTCAATAGGAAACTTCCTAGCTTGGTACAGTCCTCATTACTGGTATTAGTGGTGAGCAGGCTGAAACTGGTAGACCAAGAACAATCAAAAGAGACTTTAGAGCCTTGGGATGGTTGGTAAAGGAGGGAATCTGGGACACAAATTATCTTTTCTTCTCTTCTTCCAGTTGCAGGCAGCGACACTGAAATGAAGAGATGAATATAGTCTATTAATACATGTCTCTGTGGCTGGTGTCACCGTAACAATTTTGGCTTTTCCCACAATGGCATGACCTATACATCACCAGGCTTGCTGGCATCAAATGGGAGACACATTTCCCAAAGGGGAAAGAGAGTCTTCACACAATAGATTGTGGAGCCGATTGACAGGGCTTTAAACTAGATTTGTAAGGGGAGGGGGATGTAACTGGGCTTACAAGAGAGGCCCCTGGGTATCGTAGCTCAACTCTTGAGGGTCCGTTTTTGAGAACCAGAAGGCCTTCCACCCCTCAAGGGTGAAACCAACGTGCTAAACTCCCTCTCTGAAATGCACATACACCAATGCATGCAGCATGGGGAATAAGCAGGAGGAATTGGAGATCTGTGTTCGGTCACAGAGCCATGGTCTCATTCTAACTAGTGAAATGTGATGGGGTAGCTCACATGACTGGAATGTTGTCATGGATGGTGATTTTTTAAGAAAGACAGACCAAGAAGGCAAGGCGGTGGAGTTGTTTTTTATGTGTGAGAGCAAATAGAATGCATTGAGCTCCACCTGGGGTAGGGGGGAAGAAGATGTTGAAAGCTTACTGGTAAGAATTAAGGAGCATGCAAATATGGGTGAATTGTGGGTGTCTACTACAGACCACCAAACCGGGAAGATGATGTCGATGAGGCCTTCTACAGACAGCTGTAAGTAGCCTCAAGATCACATGCCCTGGTGCTCATGTCACCCTGATATTTCTTGGAAAGACCACACAGCCAGGCATACTTATTCTAGAAGGCTCTTGCAGTGCAATGATGATAACTACAAAAGGTTTACTCCTTCCTGTGAAGAGCTCCCTTCTTTTGACAATCCATGACACACAAAAGTTTAAGCAAACATGTTTTTCATCTAAATGATGAACTTGATTTATTAAAAGGTCAAGGTCTCTTTGTAGTATCTTTGCTCTTCACAAGATGCACTACACAAGAATTAGCTATACAAAAGATAAGGGTCAAGGTACCATAAGTAGTGACTTTTATCCACTCCTTTCTAGTAATACAGTACCCAGATAGCTGGGTTAGATCAGCTCAGAAGTTACCAAACTAGTCTGAGGAGAAAAACTTCCCTTCGGTTACAAATTCAAGATGCTTAAAAGTGAGAAACTAAAACAAGATGTTTTTATGTAAAAGATATGAAGTAAAATGCAGCTGCATATCAATGTCTATCATAAGAGAAAGGGTTGGACAAAACAACCTTTTCCAGAAAAAAAGATCTTCTCTGATATATCATCTTATCCTAGATCTAAATTTCCTGGAAAATATTGGTTTTAAAGTGAGAAGAATGAAGAGCCTTCATTTTCATTTCATCTAGGCACCACCACACACACGCATTTTAATGGAGGCACAAACCTTCAGGCTGAGTGATATGCAAATACAAAGCAGCATTAAGTGAAGCTTGTGATTTTCACAGTAATTGCTAAAGGCATTTTGTACTGGGGAACTTCAAAAGAATTGAGAAATCCTTTGTGTACCATCAATAATTATTGCATGGTTTGTCATAACCATAATCTGGGGGACAGAGTATTAAATTTGATGAGAGATCACATAAAGTATTTACTGATTGTTATTTTCATGATTTGAGAGTGTGGCTCAGCCCTCGTACTCTGGCAATAATGAGAGAGTTCAAGCTGCTTGCAAAATAAATGCAATTGAAAAGACACTGACATAAGTTAGGCACCTGTCACATCTACTATATGACAGTCTCAAAAAGGCACCAGCAGAAGTGACCCTGATTTCCTCAAGGGCTGAAACCCAGCATGGGCAGAACAGATTGTTACTGTAGCATCCAAACCGCATCCTTCTGTTCACTTTGCATCAACCAAAGCTCACCTATAAATATGGTGAAGGAACAAACAAGTCTGTGACTCAGAACACAAATGTTTATTTAATGGACAGAGTTTAATGTCAGAAGCAAAGTGTAATATCCCAGCTATCATAACCCAATACAGCACACCCAGACAGCCCTGCCATGATGTCTAGCATTGCAGCTATCATAACCTAGTACAACACACCCAGATAGGTCTCTGTTCATCCAAATAGAGCCAGATGAAACTGCTGCTCTCATCAGATTACTGCAGCATGCAGAGATCAGCAGAGATGCAGACAGCACCAGCGCAAGAACCTTTGCAATCTTAAACAAATTCCCAAGGAAGAGCTTTCTCAGAAGCCTTGAAATGCTGAGTGGGACCTCTGGCAACACAGCACTGTGGAGCTGAGGAAGAGTAGAAAGTGTGAAGTCAAAAGACAGTGCCTCACAGAACGATTTCCCAACAAGCAACTGTAGTTCAGCCATCTTCTAAACTTCTGAATATATTATTCCCTTATATTCTGTTTTTGTATCTTTAGGTAAACAATATGCGAGTGGGTGCATGTTTCAATACACACACAGACAATACCTGTGAGAGTTGTACTGTTTGAAATCACATTTCTACTCCTACGTTTTTACATATAATCTCTCCACACACCTCATACATTTTAATATTCATATTTTCAATCTCATCAAAGAACGCTTGTACCATACTGGTCTGTCCTTCCTTACTGATTCACCAGACATGCCTTGCCTTCCTTCTCCATGGAGTGGTCAGTCGCCCAGTACTCCTGAAGCCCAATATCCAGCAACACTTCATTTACAGTGGTGGGCTAAGATTTAAGATGAGGTTCAGGAAAAAACAGCCTATTATTACAGGCTGGGAGAAACAAAAGATCACCCAAATGCCAGATCTGACCTGACCTTTAAACATATTGTACCAATAATATTTTTTAATAACTATGCTTCCCACTCATTCCCTTGAAGAACAAGGGTTATGAATCACTTACTGCAGCAAGTCAGTTATGAGCTGGCCACAGCTTTCCTTCCAAACTCTGCTGAGAAAAAACACAGAATCAAAGAATCTTTGGAGTTGGAAGGGAGCTCTACAGATCTACAGTCCAATCCCTCCAAACACGTCCTCCCCTCCCTCCCCACCCCCGGGAGGTTTGCCTAGAGCACTTTATACAGGATTGCATTGAACTCCAAAGTCCAATGCCAAAAGTACTGCTCCTGATAAAGTACCCACTTATTTGCATTGTTGTAGAAAAAAAAGGAAGGAAAAAAGTAGATATGTTAATACCCATATTGTACCTCTTAGAAAATTAACAAGCAGATTCTAGCATAGAAAAATTTTATTTTCCATGTTTTCACAATTGCTTTTTCCTGCTAGGAACAAGGACATGCAGCTATAAATACAACATGTAACAATAACTTCAAATCTCCCTTTGCATATACAAACTGTAAATACCTGAATGAATTCCAGGGTTTAAATACAAACATATAAGGAAAAAAAATCCTGGAAAAACCTTGAACAGCAACACATAGATAGGATTCAGCTCTATGAGAAATATGTATTAGAAATAATTGTCTAAAGGATAAAAAAATGACATGTTTTACCAGGAGAAATAGTGACTTAAAACACCTCTCTAAAAATGGCCAACAAAAAGTCTTTTGCCATTTTTTTCAGAGTGGGCTCAAACATCAGCTACATCTAATCAAATCTGTACCCCTAGCTGCGATGTCAGCTGCCCTTTGAAAAACACAAAGGAATGGATATTCCTGCTCAGACTCTGTGGTTGCTTCTTGTAAGTCACTCATCCGTCTCTCTTAATGGAGAGAACATAATTTATCTATCTTTCATCACTTGTGTGCAGTTCAGTCAATGAAAATACTGTTCAAGCTGATTCTTGCTGCCTGTCTTGAGCTCAGAAATCCTGAGCCATGGGGCCTGCCTGCTGCTTACACTAATCCCCTGTCTGCTGGCACTGGGAGTCCCACAGGTAATGAAATAAAAATGGTATTCCAGGGCAGAAAGCCCAGCAACAAGCGGGAAAAAGAACTGAACTACAAAAAAGTATCAAGTGAATGGGATATGTAAGTAAAACTCTGGCGTGCGTTGCCTGCTTGCTCTCATTTTAGAATTCAGATGTGGAGAGACACATTCTCCCTCTGCTTTTCTCAGAGAAATTGTGAATTGTATGTGCACATCTCTGTACTGCCACAGCATTCATGGATGGCTGCTGGAAAGTACCATAACTTCTTCATTCTTTGTTCTCCTTATTTACAGTGGGGACAATATAAACTAGTAAGAATTGATGGTGATGAAAGCAATAAAGACTATGATGTGGTCAGAAATCACACTGCTGTGTGTGGCCTTATACGATTTTTCACAAAGCAAACTCTGATTTGATTTGCAGATATTTCTTATATCCTCTCTGTTTCTGCAGTAATTTTTTTTTTTTTATGACTTTACTACAATTATGAGATTCCATTTTAGCAGAACGAGTCTTTGCTTAGACAAGCATCTCCATTTTCCAGTCCTGTTCATGATCCATTTCTGCAGCCAACAGAGATGATCTTACAGCCTATTTGGCCTGCTTAGTGGATGAGGGAAAAGCTGTTGTTTGCCTAGATTTTAGTAAAGCCTTTGACACCATTTCCCACAGTATTCTCCTAGAGAAACTGTCTGCTTCTGGCTTGGATGGACCAATGCTTCACCGGGTAAAAAAAAAATAAAAATAAATGTCTGAGCCCAAAGAGTGGTAAAAATCTATTTGGCAGCTGATCACAAGTGGTGTTCCCCAGGGCTCACTACTGAGGCCAGTTCTGTTTAATATCTTTGTCAGTGGGCTGGATGAGGGGATCAAAAGCACCCTCAGTAAGTTTGCAGATGACACCAAGTTAGGTGGCAGTGTTCATCTGATTGAAGTTAGGAGGCTCTACAGAGGGATCTGGACAGGCTGGATCAATGGGCTGAGGCCAATGATAAGAGGTTCAACAAGGCCAAGTGCCAGGTCCTGCACTTGAGTCAACGAACCCCTGCAACACTACTGGCTTGAAGAAGAGTGGCTGGAAAGCTGCTGGTCACAGAAACACCTGGGGATTCTGCTTGCAGGCTGAATATGGGCCAGTGTGCCCAGGTGGCCAAGAAGGCCAACAGCATCCTGGCCTGTATTAGAAATAGTGTGGCCAGCAGGTCCACAGAAGTGATTGCGCCACTGTACTCAGCACTGGTGAGGCTTCACCTTGAATACTGGGCTCAGTTTTGGGCCCCTCACTACAAGATACATATTGAGGTGCTGGACCGTGTCCAAAGAAGGGCAACAAAGCTGGTGAAAGGTCTGGAGAACAAGTCTTATAGGCTGTGTCTGAAGGAACTGAGATTGTTTAGGCTGGAGAAAAGGAGACTAAGGCAGACCTTCTCACTCTCTAGAACTACCTGAAAGGAGGATGCAGCAAGATGGGGGTCAATTTGTTCTCCTGCATAAGAAGAGATAGGACGAGCAGAAATGGCCTCAAGTTGTGTGAGCGGAGGTTTAGGGTGGATATTAGGAAAAAATTTTTCACCAAAATGGTTGTAAAGCACTGGAACAGGCTGCTCAGCGAAGTGGTGGAGTCATCACACCTGGAGGTATTTAAAAGACATACAGATGTGGTGCTTAGGGAGATGGTTTAGTGGTGACCTGGCAGTGCTGGGATAACAGTTGGACTTGATGATCTTCAAGGTCTCCTCCAACCAAAATGATTCTATGATTCTATATGGAATATATCAAGGTCCTTATTAATATCCCAAAGAATGTTTCACCAGCTAGTTCTAAAGTGTTGCTCTTGTTTCTCTTTCTGTAAGAAAATTAATTCTTGAAGCTTTGTTGTCATCTGATAACAACTAAACAGGATTAATTTCAGGCAATACAAACAAAAGGCAACATTAATTTGGAAGTGAAAAACCTGAACACTCTTATGTGAAATAAATGAAGACAAAGTAGGCAAGGTCAGCAAGGGTAACATAAAAGGCAGCCTCTTCTCTCAAAGCCTTTTGATCTGAATTTAGCCTACAATTGCAGTCTCCTTCTTCAGCCTTAGTAAAATAGCTTTTACACAGCTATCAGGTTTCTGCAGGATCACATCATCATAAATCTATCCATCCAGATGCTGGGACATTTCCAGCAGAGAAGCAGCCCATGAAATGCTGTGAAGGGTGCTGCTGACAGCAGCAGGTTTAGAGCAAGTGGGTTTTCTTCTCAAAGACTCCTGGAAACCTCTCCCGTAAAGATTTAGCCTTTAGTACACCACTTTGAATTAGGGTTTAATAATATTACACTGATAAAAATGTGATTACAGTTCTTCTGCATGTAATCTTGTTGCCTATATAACCGATTCTGATGCATGTGAGGCTCAGTTTACTCTTACCCTTCTTCATTGCACTTGAGGTTTAATCTCTTTTTACACCAGTTACACAGTGGTATAAAATCAAAAGCTAATGTAAATTTACTGTAGAATTATATGTGTATAGATGGAGATCAGCATTAGGGTTCCTAAATCCATGTTCTTGTTCCCCTGGTCCTCTCTGGGACATATAAAAAAAGAAGATTATAAAAAGCAAAGAAGGAACGAAAATATAAGCCACAACTTTGAACCATGAGCAAAAATTCATGGGTTTGTTAAGTTGGCAGTTAGGTAATTTTGAAGTGAACCTCTAGGAGACTCCACTGCTTAAAGTTCAAATGAGAAGATATGAAGCAGTCGTACCCACTCAGAGGTGACAGCAGGTACAGTTAGTTGACACAATTAAGATCAGTCTGCACATCCGACGAGAAATTCTGAAGTGACAGAATTAGGTTGCAGCATTTCTGGTAAACAATTTTAGCAAGACTGTAAAACAGTCATGAACGAGTTGATTATTCTCACCCCTGCTGGATGCCAGGGACATGTGAGGATTTAACAAATAATATAAGAAATTAATGTTCTTCCAATAAAAAAAATGATGACCAGTAGGGCAGCCTGCTGTTGTAATCCCATTTTTAAATGTTGAAAAAGTAGGACTATGAAAAAACCTGCCAGCTAAAAGAACTGGGCATATTTTTGATACAGCAGGTTGGTGTTTGTGTACACAAGGGCAAGTGTACACAAGAGCAAGAGCTAAGTTTTACAGAAATTGATAGTATGCTTTTGAAAGTTATAAGCTGATCAACATTTAAGATATGCTCTTTGTATAAAACAAATAACGAGTGTCAACTCTTTGGAGCCATAGTACAGACTCAATTTTCACAGAACTGTTTCCAATAAGATAAAAGTCTAGTGTTACTTTCTGAAGACCCTTCTGACTTTTTTTTATCATTCTTTCAAGGCTCAAAACAGTGTGATTGTGTGTAGTAGAAGTTCAATATTTGCCCAACCCTTACCAATGCTTTTTCAGCTCTTTCTGATATATTCTGCAAATATATTCTTGCCACATGTCAGGGTGCCAGGCTGAAGCCCCAGCTCAGGGAGCAAGAGAGACCTTTACACTGTGCTAACTCTGCACTCTGTTTATGAATGTTATTTTTCATGCACTGCCACTGTGTTCATTTGGATGCTTCTAAACACGTGTAATTTCCCCATCTAGGGTTTTATAGTCAGCAAACTAGGTTTATGAACTATAAAATCCTACACTGAAGGTAAGAGCTTAAGGAAGTTAATCAATTGAGACAGAGGATACCAGAACCATACTAAAGCTGGAGAAGGTGGCATATAAAACACATTGAAGTGATCCATGACAACAGTCATCATCAAGATGAATAACCTGCAGTACCCAAATCTATACCTTGGGGTTTGCAGTGACTTCATGTTAGGTAACATTTCAGCCAAGTTATGTATAAATCCTCCATCACTTTTAGAATGAGTTTTGTTATAAACAGTAAAATCTGATTTCCTGAACATCCTACCAAAGACAGGGCAGACAAACAGCAGAAACAAAACCAGTTCATTGTATTTTACTGATAACATTTTCAGCCATCTGCTTTATCAAATAACTGGGACAGAGGACCACAAGGAAAATCAGTTTTGCACCACTTTCTATGTTTATGCCCCTTTACTTTTTTTGACTGTTATATTCAGAACAATGCTCATTTGGAATAAATGAGCTTCTCCAGTCACACATTTGCTTGCTTCAGAAGAAACAGTTTTAGCAGAAGAACTCAAGATGAGGAAATTCTTCTCTTCAGTTCTTCAATAACCAGTGATGAATTTTATAAAACCCCATTACATTTCTGTACCATCATAGTACAGAAAACTATTTAATTTACTCTGATGAATTTGTCATAGGACAAATTACTGGGACCACTCTGTCATCTCTGAATATACATCTTTGGAGCTGAGGCACAGAGTAACAAAAGTTACCAGAATTTTCTTTTGCAACTGTGTTTTTTATCTGTTTTTGTTAGTAAACCAAACACTTAGCAATGTTCTAGCATACTTGTTACTTAGCTGGTAACACCACTAGACCAGCATTCAAATACACAGAACTATAAACTCCACATGAGCAGATACAGGTGTCCTTATGAAAGACTCCTCACTTCCTCCTGCAGCTCAGCAAATATGAATTTAAATGCATTAAATAAGGAGAATAATCATTGACTAATAAAAGGAGTGGCTCTAATTTTAGACATGTTTATGCACACCAATTTTTAATACATAAGTTTGAATGCTATTTTTATCCTGATTTCTCAAGGAAACAAGACTCCATGATTATGCTATTAAATGGTGGTTGCTACCCCCCAACACCTTCATCCTTCACTTCCAACCTGGCTTACAACTTCTGAAGCTGATGGGTTTTCATCTGAAGGTGACAATAAGGAAAGGAAGTTCTGTGATATTAAAATGCTGCAATTTCAGTGAAAATTAGCAGCTAGAAAGAGCAGAGAGGCTCATGTTAGTCTTTTCACCACGAGAAATACTGCAGTATGAACTTGGCAGTTACCTGGTTTGTATGACCTGTCAGCTACCCTGTTAAGTACTCATATAATGGCAGAACATTTAGCCCTCATGTCAGGCACAATATGTGCTTTCTCTCAGCTGATTAAGTGGAGGAGAAAGGAGAGATGAAAATATGAAAAAGAATTGAAGTGACATAGGGAGAACTAGTGGAGATGAAGGAGAATTTGAGGTTACTGGGAACAAAGTGGTAAGAGAAGAGCCTGCACACACACACACCTTAAGGCAACCTGACCTCCCCAGTTCCGATGCTCAAGCCACCATTTTAACAGCTTGACACCAGCCTGTTCACACTGGTTCAACAGCTAACATGGACATACTGTATTCTGATACTGAAGGTAACAGAACAAAATTTGCTGGGAATAAGCAACACTGATACATACATGCTTTCTCCAGAATCAATCCAGAGAGGAAAGGGCTATGTTGAAGACTATAAAGCTGTGTATATGGGCAAGTCCTTTAGGAACCTAAATCAGCATTAGATGTAATATTTAGACTGGCTTTAGAGACCACTATTTTATACATTACAAAACTAAGGAATTCTATCTAAATTAGAGTGCTAATGTTAATAAGCACAGGTTAATGATAAATATAAGCAAACATGAAAGCTTAGCAGCTGGTTTACTACATCATCCTTTTGTATCCATCCCAGGTCGGGGTACTGAAAAAAAAATGATAATAAATCATATCATCATTAAACATAATTAAGTAAATGTATCTGTAGCATTTTCCTTCACTTTTAGATTTAAAAGCTATTATAGATTAATTAAGTTTCACTAGAAACAGTCAGAAATCAGAAAAGTGTCATCCCCATTCTGCAGAAAATGAAATAAACTGTAGAGACACATTCATCCGTGCTCTGAAATATCAGTGAAGACTTCATAAAGGATGCTGTGCTCCTAAGCAGCACAATTTACTTGTCAAGTAACACAACAAACTCTGCACAGAAGGTGGGAACAGAAAAAAGACTTTCTGATTCATCCATCTCCATCTGATGCCACAAGAAGTAAAATATTGCATCAGATCAACTAATTATACATTAGAAAATTACAACAAAGAGAGAATAATCTTGTCATTATCATACTGGACATGGGATATTTTTGTTCAGCTCTTGGCTCTGCTACAACATCAAGCAAGTTGTCTGCTGTTTTCTCCTTGGTCACTTATCCATAAAAACAACAGAACTCCCTTTTTCTATCTTGTCCGTTCATAACCCAATGATTTTGGGAAATAGACTGTTTCTTATTATATATTTGCACAGTACCTAGCACAGTGGGCCTTAGAATCAGATGCACTCTTGCATGTCGACCTTAATGCAAACAAGTACATTTATATATACTACATTTTTATCTATATCATATTTGAGAACATGTTCAGGGTGTTATACAACCACTTTCACACTGCAGGTCTACACCAATAAGCTAATGCAGGAAAAACATGTCAGCAAAGCGTTGTGAGCTGACTTTAAAAGTACCTCTTACCTGCACGGGTGTCTCCAGAGTGTAGATATGTTCCCCGCGCACGTTGTAGAACTTGATAAGCGCGCTTTTCAACAGGGAACCATTGCTGAGGTCAACCAGCTGGCTTTGCTTCTCCATGCCTGCTACTGCAAGTAGGTCTCCTTGTGTACACCACTGTACCACCACATCTGAAATCACAAAGGTGAGTTGCAATAGTCACCGATTAGAATTAGTGCAAACAGCATTTGCAGATGCTGCGAAGTGACATGAATAGCTAAATCATGCTCTCAAAAGTTACTTAAGTACTTAGAAACCTAAATCCTGTCACAGAATCACAGAATGTCAAGGGCTGGAAGGGATCTCGAAAAATCATCTAGTCCAACCCCCCTGCCAGAGCAAGATCATCTAGAGCAGATCACACAGGAACGTGTCCAGGCAGCTTTTGAATATCTCCAGAGAGGGAGACTCCACAACCCCCCTGGGCAGCCTGTTCCAGTGTCTGTCACCCTCACAGGGAAAAAAAATCTCCTTATGTTTATGTGAAACTTTCTATGCCTCAGCTTCCACCCATCACCCCTTGTCCTATCATTGGGCATCACCGAGAAGAGCCTGGCTCCATCCTCCCAGCACTCACCCTTTATATATTTAT